>JADBJO010006300.1:121063-137343 GCA_016801955.1 Conus betulinus | reverse complement strand
CGTCCACATCACCATCAGTCTTGGTCCAGGGGCCATTCCATACAAACAAGAACTTTTAAATTATTTTAATGCGTCCATTATGGGACAGTTTGCCAAAAAAGGACCCTGTTCAATTATTCATTTGTTTGAGTGTGTATGTGATGTGTGTGTGTGTGTGTGTGTGTGTGGGTGTGTGTGTTTGACCTTTCATCAAATTAAGTGTTAGGATGCTTTTAATGTTTTATTGCCTTTTTTCAGGATGAACCCAGGTTTTCCCAAACATCATCGGGTGCATTGATGGAACCCATGTTAAGATTCAGGCTCCAAACGGAGGGGGAACAGGAATATGTCAACCGCAAAAAACTTTCATTCAATCAACGTGCAGGTAAGATTGTTTTTTTTGTTTTGGAAAATGTAACATGCAACTGAACTGAACAGACTAAGAATTACAAATCCGTTATAGATGACTGCACAAGCTTTTTTTGGTATTTTTTTTCTATTTTTTGGCTTGTGTTGTTTAGAACAGATCAAGTAGCATTTTTGCTTATGTTCATTTCAAAAAGGGTGGTGATACACAGCATATAAAAACAATTTTAAGTTTTACATAGTAGAGTTTCCAACTGAAATGACTGAAGGTGGAACATGAAGCAAAATTTAGGTGTACAACTATGGCTGTGGGGTGCATGTCTCTTTCTGCTTGATAGTGATACCCCCCGGTTATGATCGGTTGAGAACTGTGGCCATGCACACACAGGACACACACACACACAGTGACACACACACACACACACACACACACACACACACACCACCATTCCAACATATCAAAGTTTGAAAGGCACAGGCAGGCAAGATTACAGATGCACAGCCAGCAACACACAACACCAGGATCAAACTCATAATCAGTTCAGTTTAGTAGTGTATTTGAAGCCTTTTCATCAAACATGATATTAGACTGAAGTGAAAGAAAAGTATTAAAAAACAAAGAAACAAACAGAAAACTCACCTAAATAAAGAGTTAAAAAAAAAAGAAAAAGAATGCAATACTTAAACAAAATAATAATGTAACTACCTTAATCAAGAAAAATACCATAGCTTGCCTATAAGTATGTGATTGGCTAAGAACAGCACCCATATAAAAAAAAATTGAAAAAAATATAGCTGTGTACAGAATATTTTCGACACTGCCATATTCATTGCATACACACCCTCAGCATGATACAATGGATGTAGTAATGGGCATCCAAGAAGAATATGTGGAACAAAAATAGAATCATTACATGCACAAAAAACCTGTGAAAAATTAATGTTACAAGACTGTAGTCCTAATTTCACTATATTGCGAGCTAAATTTCTGAACCCGAGGAGCCACATTTTGAAAACATGCATAAACATTTTTCATGAACAAATGAATCTTTCTCTTTTTTTTTTTTTTGAGCTGCACACAGTTCAGTGTTTAGCATTTGGGGGTTACAAGCAAGAAGTCCTGGGTTTGAAATTTATGGCACTGTTAGTGTGTCCATAGGAAAGGCAGTGTAATCAAATTTTCATAAATCCAACCAGGTACAAATGGGTGCTTGACTGAAAAATTATTCTTGGGGGAGGTTAAAATGTTGAAAGAGAGAGAACTGGGCCCCACCCACACACACTATGCCAAGCCTTAGACCCAAGAAAAAAGTCATTGTCCTTACAGCCTTGATAAAAAGCTAAGGGGGCTTTTTAAAATCTTTGACTGCAGGTTCACACATATTGCCATACATGTAAATGTGCAAATTTCATGGAAACATGTACATGTTCTGTTGTGGGTTTTTCCAGATCATCACTGCCTGCCTGATCCTGCACAACTTTGCAAGAAGCAACAACATCAACCTGCCACCGGACGACATTGACCTGCCACCAGACGCTCCAGAAGATGACGTCCACAGAGGTCCAGAAGTGAATGCTCAAGGTGAAGTGGCTGAACAGGCCAACCCACAGGCGCACGACCCCACTGAAAGAAGGCGACGGGCTGCGGGTCAGTTAGTTCGACAGAGGTTCATCGAGCGATATTTTACGGCTGCATAGTTTCAGACAGTGTTATTTCTCAGTCGATACCAACAGCTAGAAACAGTGGAACACTAGAAGAAATAATGATCTTCAGGCACATGAGGGAACAAGAAATTAGGTGCAATCCATAGTTGCTGGAGAAAAATAAAACTAAGAATTTTGTTAAAACCACATCATCAAGAATTACTGACATAAAACTTTCTGTCAAGCATTACTTGAGAACTAAACGTGTCACAACTCTCTGTAAAAATAATGGGGAGGAGAAGCAATCTTACAATTGTGCAAATCGTGAAAAATCAAGCGTTACTCTAAACCAAGCTCTCATTTAAGTTCTGAATTTGTAATTGTTCTCTCTCAATTCGTAGATTGTTCAGAGAGCAGTTGCACTCTGTTCTCTCTCTATTCGGACATTGTTCAGAGCAGTTTCACTCTTGTAAAACTCTCTCCTACATTTGTCGGTTTCCACCTGGCTGTCACTTAGCTGTTGTAAGCCAGCATCATATTTCATTTGCTTCTCTGATGCATCGGATCTCCTCTTCACACCACGGGTAGTCGGTGTCATGGCTATGCCTGAAATAAGAAGACACAAGTTTTTAATGCACACACCAAATATTTGGCTTTTCTAGTGATTTTTTTTGTGCAAACATAATCAGTACAGATACAGCAAAGCTGTCGTGTTTATATCCAAGATCAGACTGTGAGCATTTATGTGGGATTGCTGGATTGAAGAGTAGCCACTTCTACAATTTCTGAAAGTTTGATGGGAGGGGTGCTTTCAGACAGCGATAGCTGTGATGAGAAGCGTGTGGAATGTATTGCCCGTGAATTCAGTGATTCTCTATCAACATGATTATTGATTCATAGTACTGGCGTGTATGATTTTAGATACCTTGTACTTGACCTACTCTTTTGTGTTTGTGCTTTGTTAATTTTATATGTGCTGTGTTGATAAATAAACATGTATCCACTGTTTTAAAAACTGTAGTTTTGTGTGTCTGTTCTTTTCATTTAAGGCTGTACAAAATGTATTTACATTCTGACTTTGCCTCAGTGGATGAGGTTCAAGAGTGAACTGCATGAAAGAAAGAACTGACAATGAGTAATGAGATTAAGAGTGTACACCGCAGATTTTCATTCAGACAAATGTCTTTTTTCTCTTCTACATACACAGGTTATTAAAAAAAAAAAGTCAAAAAAATTAAAAAAGTATTATCGCCGGTGATCAGCCCCCAGTTGGATGGATATGTGTCCGAGTTGTTTTGGGTTCTTTTTTTTGTCTTTTTCCCCCCTATTGCTGCTACAGAGCCATGCTCCAATAAGTATCACCAAAGATCATGTGACATATTTCTAAATGCAATGATGATGATGATAGTGATTTCAGTGCTATGGAGTTCAATTTCAGTGTGGGACTCTGTGACAGGGCTGATTTTTATGCTTTTTTTTTCATAACACATCAAAGACAGTATTATATTCTGCTATCAACCAGGCCTAAGAGAAAACAGGCACTTGCAGTGTTGTTCATGAAAGTGAAGACCATGGTAGGCAGAAAATAGAGAAAAATAGCCAATGAGACAACAGAGAATGTGATAGTGAAGCGGAACCTCCTGAAAACATACTGCACACATGTGGTTTTAAAAGCATAAGGTTCCCTTAAGTCAATTAACGGATCCCAACTGCATTACAAAGTGTTTCAAAGAAATGGGATATTTTGTGGTAAATGTTTTTATGCCTGCATGCCATATCCTGCAACTATGAAGGTATTTCCCTGACTGTCCCTTCCTTGCACCTGAAAGCTGGTGTGGACACAGAGCTGGCTGCCTCTAAATCCCAAGATCATTTCATCTGTTAAAAAGAAAAAACCATTATAGATTCTGTCACAAAGGTGAAAAAGATCCCACAGACATTTTTTATCACATTCAAAGGCTGAGTTTTTTGCCCCCCCCCCCCCCCCCCCCACCCCCCCCCCCCCCCCAATTGCCATAAATAAAAGTGGAAAATGTGAATTAAAAGTGTATGTGAACTTTGTTCGCCTTTTTTGTAAGCAGTGTAGTTACATACGTATTAATGTAAAAAGTTACACAGTTTTTTACATTGTGCATTGTGCCACACTATTTCAGTGTCCAAATAAACCATTTATCTTTGGTCTAGCTTTAAAGAAAAAAAAAATATTTATGAACATATTTTCATGTTTTGGTTTCAATATATAGCCATCACCTGGTTTTAAATGTCTTTTGGTCTAAAATGTCTGGGTCAGTTCCAGAAAAAAAACCAAAAAAAAGTATATTTACAAATATATACAAAATATTAGGTGTAAAAAAATATAGAGGTCTGTCTGCTGAGTAACATAAAACCTCAGACCATACCTGTTGTACACTCTCAAATGTAAAAAGGGAACTCTTCGGCAACATTAACTGAATGCAAGAGAAAAGTAGCCTCATGGCCAGTGCTCTCACTCTCTCTCTCTCTTTTACTCTCTTTTTCTCTCTCTTATTCTTATAGGCCTTAGGCATCCTAACACAATTGAGCCAATGAAGTCAATGTGCACATACCTTCCTGGGAGAGGCTGGCATTGGCCGAGGGCTGGTCGGTCGGAGGGCTGCTCCTTGCCAAGAGCACCTCACATGGATCAGATCCTGTCAAATTGATCATGATCATTTGTTCCAGATTTGTTATTGAATATTTGTCTAAAGACTGCTAAATCAAGAATTGCATTAAAAGAAATGTAAAACAATGACTTATGAATGAGCATTTACTAAAAACCATATCTATCCAGAAAAAAAATATTGTGATTGTCAGACGAAAACATTACCTTCACAGTCAATGCATAATTGTAACTATACAAACTATCTTTTTTTTTTACTTATTACATGTACATAACTAAACCAAAATATTATGTACTGTAGCATCTTTTATTACTCTTATCAATCACTATGGTATTATTGTACAAACATTACATTCTTGTAGCACTAGTAAGAGTAGGGACCCCTGCTTGGCTGATCATATAGAGCTTCCTAAGAAGAATTTATATTCGACTGACACCAGCGAACCAGTTTGGTTGGTAGTAGTGGAATTAATATGGTCACACAGTCCAGTCCCATGAGCGACTGGGCCGCTCAATTACATATATATATACAGTAGCCAACTATATATACTTGTCCACTTTTGATAAGGATCAAATTGAAAAAGTTGGATTGTGGGCCCTCCACACTGAAGATGAAGAAAAAGAAAAGAAGAATGAAATGTGGTTATTTGTTTTTACCAAAGTTAGTGGGTTTGGGTTTTTTTTTTTCAAATGTTTGGCAATGTGATCCTTTACAAAAGTCGATGGGTATAGTATTAAATAAGCCTTGATAACATTTGAAAAGAGAAACATGACCTGCTGTCACACAGTCGACACCATGTATTGTGACAAGTGAACTTGACACCCACACAGAACTTGATGCCACCGCACCACCTCCCGCTGCAACAGACATACTGCATATGTAGCAAATAACTACCACAAAAATAAGTAGACAACCCCCCCCCCCCAAAAAAACAAACAAACAAAAAATTGAGAAGAAAAAAAAAAATTCATACAAAATAAATTCCATGGTGACTAAATGAGCTCCATACCTGCATTTTGCACAGCACCTTATGTGGCAAAGACTACATACATGAAATATTCAAGTGCTAGAACAAGCTTATGCTCAGTCTTAATCACAGACTGACCAAGACAGAGGGATTCTCACACTTAAATAACAAAACGCCAAAGCACAGTTTCTAATCTTATGTCTCTGTTCATAATATGACAGGTTCAAACTTGCTATGTTAGCCACATTGAACACATTTCTGAGCCAATCAGCACCACATTTGGCACATAGCATCCAGACTGCAGCCCTAAGAGATCCAGTGGAGACTTGACCCTAGGCAAAAAAAAGGCTTGAATATGCTATTGATCAATTTTTTTTTTTTTTTTTTTAAACATAATAAAAAAGAAATCAACTATTCATTACCTGTTGCACACATATTCCTCTTTGGGTAACACTGGATTTCTTGACACCACAGTCTCTTGTGCTGAAACATACATGAAGCAAGTTTCTAAAAAATAAATCAAGACAACCCTTGTGCTGTATCAGTAACATAAACAAACAAACAATAAAACACACAATAAACAAGACAGAAAGATAATACATAAGTAAAGTGCTCAGCTGCAAAATTATTCAGTTTTTTCTCTTAACACAGATACTGACCACAACCATGGTGTGCACATAGATTCTCTCTTTCTCTCCACCTCACCAACACACATTGATTAAATCATTTGATCCAAACAACCCCCTCCTCCCCACCTCTCTCTCGGTCATCTCCAAACTTTCAAATATCTTTCACCTGCTGAAAATATATTTTTATCAATTATTGCACACAGTCTTTCACCTCTTGAGAATGATTAATAATTTTCAATGAATGCACTAACAGTAACACATTAGTCTGCTCATTTTAACTGATAAGACAATTTAGGAAGTATGTAAATCAACATTTTTGCTGATCTATACTGCTAGAGTAATATCACATGTAAATAGGCCAAAGAATAGGGTTGTAATCCATATAACATAGTGGAAGAAGACATTGTGACTACAATATATACTATCACAGAGTAGGTCTATGTAATCACTTTGTTAAAGCGGAAACCATCAACACCTTGATATATCTACTGGACAAACATTGGTCTCACAGTATATCTAGTATCTACTCAACAAACTTTACCATAGAATGATTTAGGCCAGAAAAATTCAAAGCATGTTCATGGGAGTGACAAAATAACAGGCTAAAGGCTTCAAAGCGTACAAGTACAAACTGAACCAATGCTATAAAACCAAACCTGAAATCTGTGTGTGTATACTGTATGTTTTCCATTCACAGCCTCAGTTCTACATCTTCACATCACACAAGTTTTTGCCTGAATGTTTTCTGGAAGCAGCATAAAATCATCAAATGTAGCTAACAATGAAAGGAAATGAAGTCTAAGGAGACTGACAGTGGGACAGAAAGAAATAGTTATCACCGATGGGCTCCACAACACTGAAAACATATCTATACTATCAACATACACATGTGTTTGTGTATGTGTATGTGTGCGTAGGCTATTTGTGATTTAGTTTAACATTTGAGTTCAAGGTTATTAACACAATAAAAGGTACAATACAGAGAAAGCTGACGAGACAGGTGCCTCTGTTTCACTACATTGTAGTAGATGAATGAATAGTTGGAAAGAAAAAATAAAGAAAAGGCAAAATACTCACACTCTCAAGTCTAGGTGCTGCTTGAATCTGTGCACTGAAAAAGATAAAAAAAAAAAACATATATATCAATCATAAGACATTGTTTAGCACCCCCACCCCCCCAAAAAAAACAACACACACACACACACACACACACACACACACACACACAAAAGAAAAAATGCACTTTAATATTAGCATGTAACATTATATAACTTGTTTTGTTTGAATTCCTTCAGATATTATAACTGTGCATATCAGTACAGGAACACCTTCATTTTATACTGGAAAAAACATCATTAGTATCTATTAGTATAATTAGTACAAAAAAAAATCATCACAAACATTGGTAGTTTGACTACTTCACAATTTGCTTTGGAGGTAGTAATCTAATAATCCACACTCTAGAGCTACAGAAAAGGTATGATTTCAAGACTTACTATCAATTAGGACTAATATTCTTCTACTTCATTTGTAGTCTATCGTATATCATGTCATATTGGGAAACTATGAAAGCATGTTAGCTGAATGATAGATAACTAAGCAGCAGCCCAACATTTGGCGGGGGGAGAGGGGGGGGGGGGCTTTGCAGGAATCATATCACACGCAAGACATGACACAATGACACACACACAGCCAGAGAGAGAGAGAGAGAGAGAGAGTCAGTCTCACTCTCAGTTACACACTGATCATTGATTACACTTTTACAGTGTCATGTTAGCCTGTCAAAAGAAAAAAATAATAATGATGAAAGTTGTCACAGTCTGACATTAAACTGACTAGTGACATTGACAACAGTAACAGTTACATATTTCACACAAGGCACAGAATGACAGATGGACAGTGATACAGATCACAAAGAACAGTAACTGACACCCAAATCATTCGCACAAACACTGAATACACACAATTCCAGCGTACATGCTACATACCTGCAATGCCTGATGACAGTGCAGAACCTCACCCTGGATTGCGTTCACTAAGTCAGTGAATGGGTGGAGTTTCTGCGGAGGCCCACCCTCAGTCTTCGAAGCAGCAGCCTTCTGCCACAACACCTCCTTTAAATCTCTCTATTTGTTGCGCACCCCCGTCACTGTGCGCAACGCTACGCCCAAGGCTGATACATCAGCTGCAACTCTCGCCCACGCTTCATTCTTTTTACGGATCATGTTGCTAGTATTTATCCTACACAACAGAACTTGTCGGTCATCTCTAATGGCCTGCACGAGGACAAGAACCTCCGCATCTGTAAAGCAGACGGCACGCTGTTTGGAAGCCATTTTGTCAACAACATTGATGCAACGGACATGCGTAGAACGTTTGCAGTTATTCAAGACATGCGCAGAAGGAGGGAATCCCTCTTTTTATCCGACCTTCACCCCTTTGCGCTCTGGCCACTTCGCAGGTAGAAACCGAGACAAACCCAAAGAATACAGGTACGAAAGTAGATTGCGCTGAACCCGCAAGGTTTGTACCCAGGAGGTGATCTTGTTGTAGAAGTAAGTTTACCGACGACATGTATGTACGGCCCCAGGTACGAATGTTTAATCATAAAAGGACCTGTGGCTTGATTCCATCTCACGACCTCGGCAGAAAATGTATGCCCAGGAATAAAATTGACTGCAAACACTGTTCCGTCAAAGTTTCCCCTATAGGGAGAGTGATGGGAGAGGGAAGGATAACCACCACCACTTCAGAAAACGTTGGGCCAGGAAGTCAGCTGAGAGACATAGAACCACCATCACCGCGACAGAGAACATAAGACCGGCAATATACTGCAAACCAGGAGAATCACCATCACCACTACAGAAACCGTTGTGCCACAACAACAACAACAAAAAACAGCAACAAAGCAGCACAGAAGAAAAATCATCCTCACCACTACAAACACCGTCATTCAGAGATTTATTAGACGAAACGAATCACCATCTACAAAAGGTAAGATAATGTTGCTCATAGCTCAGCCGACCGCAGAGGGCCATAACACCATCTACAGAAACCCGCTGGGCCTGGAAGACAGTATATACGGAAAGGGGGAATCACAGCATCACCACTATAGAGACCGTTCAGCCAGGAACACAACACAGAGAAAGAGGGCCAGCATGACCAGCATCAGCAGCGACATCATGACCCACGGCTTAAAGGTGGCCAGCAGCTGGCCAGACACAAAGGGCAACATCTGCTCCCCCACCCCGGCCAGACACAGACACAGGTTCATGAAGAGCGGCGTGATAGGCAGGTAACCCGCGCTCCGGGCCAGGTAACCCGGCATGAAGTTGGTAGCAAAGACCCCACCCCCCCGCCGTTCCTACCCACATGGCAATGACGTGCGTGCGGAATCCGGCCACCAGGATACCCCCCCCCCCCCCCCCCAGGATCACCAGGGCCACAGAGTGGAGGAGGAGGTACAAGAACACGGAAAAAAAAAAGAGCAGGAAGAGAACGCCCAGAGCCCGACTCACCATGCAGGCTGCCCACAACACGGTGGGGGAAATAACTGGCCTCTTGAGCCGTCATGCAGAGCGGCGGCATCATCCCAATTGACGTCAGCAAGTCAGCCGGCGACACAAGCAGACCAAACACGGGCACGTGTAGGAAGATCAGCACACCTTTAAAACACACACACACACCGCCCAGGCTGGCGGCTTGGCTTTGGAGTTGGGCACCAAACTGCTGTTCTCAGTAAGTTCTGAGAGCCGGTATCTCTTCACTTTCGTCATTCGTCGGAGCCTTCCGTGGAAGTGGGGGTTTGGTGAAGTAAAAATAGACGAAGACGAGAGAAGGCGGAACTGTGATGAGTCCGGCGATGATAAAAGGCTATATAATACCTTCGTTGATGAACACATTCGTCATGAGATCAGCGCCATGGCTCTGGTTGGTCAGCTGCCGAAAGGCGTCCTCAGTGGCGTTGTAGAGAAGTCAGTGACGTCACCACCGTGACTGAGCTGAGGGTGTGACGTCATCAAAAGCCGCGCCAGGTGCCAACACCGGCGTCGATGATGATGAACTGGAAGGGGAGAGCTTTGTTTTCCTCCCACAGGGCGTTGCACAGAGATATGGCCGCTAAGACACACACACACACACACACACACACACACACACACACACACACACACACACACACGTGCGCGCGCGCGCGCGCGCACACGAATACGCATATGCATTTACACTCGTGATAGATAGACCTGTCTTTGATATATTTCCTTCATTAGATATAAAGACTTATTTTACTCTATTGTCTCACTTACAAAGTCTTACTTTTCCCGTTACCTAGCGCTCAAACTTGAGACACACTTTGAACAGCGGCAAGTAAATGTACACGATTTCAGGGAGTTTTGCATTTGTAGAAGTGCTTCGTTCCGTCAGGTAAGCAGGAGACAGCAGCGAGCCTTAAGACCTCTTTACGGAACGAAACTGCTATATCTTGCTGTTCTGCTGTCTTAGCGGTTCGGAGGAATAACAAATTACCGAGCACTCACTAGAGAAGAGATTTGTCCTCTTGCCCTTTTCTCTTACGAGATAATGCGTCCTTTAAGTCTATGCACAATTTCTTAGAGGTCGAAATTTCAGAAGTTTGGTGCACTTAGATCTTGGATATATATATATATATATATATATATATATATATATATATATATATATAGAGAGAGAGAGAGAGAGAGAGAGAGAGAGAGAGAGAGAATTAATATGTAGATGGCGTCGGTGTGACACAGAAAATTCTAAAGGGAGAGGAAGGTGTTGAGAGAGAGAGAGAGAGAGAGAGAGAGAGAGAGAGAGAGAGAGAGACAAAGAGAGAGAGAGAGAGAATAGAGATATTGCATGAGCATTGAGCGACATGAGAGAGAAAGAGAGAGAGAGAGAGACAAAGAGGAGAGAGAGAGAATTCGAGAGAGAGAGAGAGAGAGAGAGAGAGAGAGAGAGAGAGAGAGAGAGAGAGAGAGAGAGAGAGAGAGAGAGAGAGGTTTTGGGGGATTGAGATAAGGAAAAGTCTAAAACGATGCACACTACTTGGTCAAGGACCACCAGGTCTGACCTCAAAAAGCGTCGTGACCTATCAACGCCAACTGCTGATAACTATCAATCTTCATCTTATCGCAACAGTAGTCTATGCTCTTTGTTGTCGTCATATATTCATTTTGTTCTTTACGCATGGTTATCGGCACAGCAATCGTTGAGCTAAAAAGGTGGCCTAGTGAATACTACACACAAATGTGAGAGAATCTCTCAAATCCGCGGTTCGAGTCTTGTTCGGAACGGAATCTATCTCCCCCCCTTCTTCTTTTTACCACCAGAAGCTAAGTGGTGTTAGATGTCGGCGATCCGAGGTTCAATGCGGCTGGCGCACGTAAAAGAATCCACGGCAGAGATGATGTGTGTGTGTGTGTGTGTGTGTGTGTGTGTGTGTGTGTGTGTGTGTGTGTGTATACACACATAAAATATACATACGTCTCAGCATAGTCAGTCACAGCATGAGGGTGCCCTGTCTCAGCATAGTCAGTCATAGCATGAGGGTGCCCTGTCTCAGCATAGTCAGTCAATAGCATGAGGGTGCCCTGTCTCAGCATAGTCAGTCACAACATGAGGGTGCCCTGTCTCAGCATAGTCAGTCATAGCATGAGGGTGCCCTGTCTCAGCATAGTCCGTCATAGCATGAGGGTGCCCTGTCTCAGCATAGTCGGTCACAACATGAGGGTGCCCTGTCTCAGCATAGTCGGTCACAACATGAGGGTGCCCCGTCTCAGCATAGTCGGTCATAGCATAAGGGTGCCCTGTCTCAGCATAGTCGGTCACAACATGAGGGTGCCCTGTCTCAGCATAGTCGGTCACAACATGAGGGTGCCCTGTCTCAGCATAGTCAGTCAATAGCATGAGGGTGCCCTGTCTCAGCATAGTCAGTCATAGCATGAGGGTGCCCTGTCTCAGCATAGTCCGTCATAGCATGAGGGTGCCCTGTCTCAGCATAGTCGGTCACAACATGAGGGTGCCCTTCAGCATGGTCAGTCACAACATGAGGGTGCCCCGTCTCAGCATAGTCGGTCACAACATGAGGGTGCCCCTGTCTCTCAGCATAGTCGGTCACAGCATGAGGGCGTTCCTCGACATAGTCATACTATGATGGTGCCTTGTTTCACAACAGTCATTCCTATGAAGGTGCTGTGTCTCATCACAGACTGCCCAGTCTCAACGTAATTCGTCAGCCCCATGAAAGTTCCCTGCAGCAGAGAGAAGACCAGGAAGTAATAGTAGTTGTCCTTCAGGAGGATGACCACGTTGACCACGCTGCCCAGCAACACGTATAGCCCCAACAGCAGCCTGCGGTCAAAGTGTCGCTCTGGCGCCAGGGCTCCCAGGCTTCCGATGAGGGCACCAAAGCCTTGCAGAAAGAAGATGTAGGACATGAACTGCAGAGACACCCCCACTGACTGGCGTAGTTCCGGCACGCAGGGACCCAGAAGACCATTGTCCAAACCCTGGGACACACACACACACACACACACACACACACACACACACACACACACACACACACACACACACACACAGAGTCAGGCCATTGTCTACAATGCACCAGACTCCTGTCAACAATGTGGTCAGTCTGTTCGTGAAGAACATGAGCAGTGTGCTAGCAAGAACATGGCTACGCCCTTGTCTACAAAACAAAGTAGCCAGCCTCGTGATCAGTCTATCGTTAAGAACATGGCTTGTCTACTGTTAAGAACATGGCTAGACTATCGCCTACAACACAGCAAATCCACTATCAACGACACAACCAGTCCATTGTCAACAACACAACCAGTCCATTGTCAACAACACAACCAACCCTTTGTCAACAACACAACCAGTCAATTGTCAACAACACAGCCAGTCCATTGTCAACAACACAACCAGTCAATTGTCAACAACACAGCCAGTCCACGGTCAACAACACAGCCAGTCCATTGTCAACAACACAACCAGTCAATTGTCAACAACACAGCAAGTCCGTTATTAACAACGCAGCCAGTCCATTGTCAACAACACAATAGTCCAGTATCAACAACACAATAGAGCATTATCAACAGCACAACCAGTCCATTATCAACAACACAGTCAGTCCATTGTCAACAACACAATCAGTCCAATGTCAATGACACAACCAGTCCATTGTCAACAACGCAGCCAACCCATTGTCAACAACACAGCCGGTCCATACCAACTCTCCTTCGGCGTCATCGAAGCGTTTAATTCTGTTGGAGAGAATGCCAGCTGGTAGACTTATGTCCGTAGGTCCAACAACTTGTATGCTTCTCTGACAACATCACGCTGCGGAACGCATATGGGTTTCATCTGAGGCCTGTCCAATACAATGCTTCAGTCCAATGCAATCCATGAACTAAGACGCATTGTGGCGCATGACTGACTCGCTTTGATGTGCTGCTTTAATCCATTGCTGATGATGTTATCCAGAAACATATCCTTTCTGCTGGTAAGTTCGATCTGATCCACCCAGTGGCTGTGAAAGTAGTCCCCAAAATGACTTCTCGTGATGAGATGAATCTTACGCGTGAGTAATGCGGATACAGGCATTGAATCGTCTCCATTCGGCAGTTACAATAGAGTGAACATGAACATGGATTCGTATGGTTGACACCATCAGCTAGGACTGGTTCTTGGCTCTTGAGTGCTTCCCCCCTTCCCCCAGCTCCCAATCTCCTCCCCCATCTTCCCCATCCCCCCAGGAGGTCTTCTTTTTCAGCGTTTGTAAATCTAAGATCCCAAACAGGATGGACGTGTCAATGGGCTTATAAAAAAATCAGTGTGGGTGTATTTTTACAGCCTCTCTTTCTCACAATGTGAAGAGTAAAAATACAGTTACTCCAAAGAGTCGTTACCTGTCAATAGTCATTCTTTGCCACCACAGCCGATGCATCACTATTGTCCTGATCTTTGTTATGTTACTCTTTGTTTCAAACCTTTGATGTATCGTTCTTTGTGATCGCATTTGTCATGCTAGTCGTTTTTGTTTCATCGCCTGTACGTGTCTCTTCTTGTCATGACGTTTGACGCGTTTGCTGTCACGATCTCTGAGGTATCATTCTTTATGACCATCATGACAAGTCATTTTGTCTTTGGTCGTCGTAGTTTCTTAGTGTCATATCAGAAGTGAATAAAGAAAAACCGTTTAGTTAATTAAGGAATCTCAAAAAGGTTAACACGAAATCAAAACAAAACAACAATAACAACATTGACGTATGACTTCAGGTTTCCCTGCTAAAATGTATGCCAAGGTAATTCTGATGTGTTGATGTGTAAAAGACAGACTTTTAATGGTTGTTATGTTCTGTGTTGATGTGTACAGGACAGACCATTAATGGTTATTATGTTACGTGTTGATGTGTAGAGGACAGACTATTAATGGTTATTATGTTCTGTGTTGATGTGTACAGGACAGACTATTAATGGTTATTATGTTCTGTGTTGATGTGCACAGGACAGACTATTAATGGTATTATGTTCTGCAAGCACGTGGTAGCACTACTGCTTTATAACTTGACTTTGACTCTGACTTTGACTTTGACTTTGACGTTACAAGATTCAGGTCCTTTAAGTCATAGGACCATGTTCAGGTTCTCAACACTAAAAAAAACTGATTGGCCTGGGTGGTTTGAGGATGGTGCCAATCAGATCACTTATTGAACAATTTAGTCCAGGCATTTTAAGTCTAGGCATTCTGGGTCGTACACTGAAGATAGGGCTGCCCAGTGCTTGTCCAATTTTCTCTTGAAGGCGCTTCACTTTAGAATACACCACATCAACAGAAACTCTCTACCTATGAAAACGGACAATAGAAAATACACCACTTCAAAAATCTATGGAGTTCGTCATCAGTATAACTCTTTTCAAACAAAAGAAAGGAAACCCAGTGTTGAGTGAGATATACATTTAGCATCGACAGGGAATCATTTATGATATGTTTTGATATGTTTTACAAAGCAGCCAAATCGCTTTTTATATCACACTTCAGACAAAACAGAACCTATCTTGCATTGAGAAGGTGGAAATGGAGAGAAAAACGTACCGTGAAAGTGTGCATCCTAGTAGTAGCCTTTTGATGTTGGATAGCCTGCACACAGTGGGAATTGTAAAGTTTACCATAAACGATGATGATTGTAATGACGATACTCACTACAAGCAGATAGGCCCAGAACAACCACAATGTTTCGTGCAGTTTATCCCTGTGTTCAGGTTGAAGCATCTGAAACATCACATATATATACGTGTGTAGCAGTCACGGTTCGTGTCTGATGGAATTCATCTCTCAGTACTTTGGCCTGATCATCGATGTTACAAAACATGTACTTGTAGCGTGCCCAGATGATGTTTCATCCAGTTTGCCCCCTACGGAAGGAAAAAGCAAAGCAGGAAATAAAAAACAAAGAAGACAAAAAACAAAGCACAGAAAATGAAAATAGAGAGAAGGACAGATAAGACATAATACAAAGGGAAAAGGCAACGGAGGAAATGAAATAAAAACACACCCCAGGACAAAGAAAAAAAAGACAAAGCATGGAAACTTAGAAAAGAAAAAAAAGGAAAACTGAAAACTGAAGCAGGGAGAAGGACAAAAGAAAACAAAAGAGAGAAAGCCCAGAAATGCAGAGCGGAATAGGAAAGAAAAGCCCCTCTGTGAAACAGAAATATTCATGCTGTTGCACTAGATCGTATAATACTCAGTTTAGCCCCGTGGTCTGGAATCAGCAACATACACGTACACACGTATGTTCATATTCAACGGCATTTAGACAGCCTTGCTCACCATCTGGTTCATAAGTTAAAAGGGAGCCTGGGAACAGAGAAAGAACAAATCGAATGGGATGAAGGAATATGTGCAACAATTCATCATTCTTCTTTTGGAATTCCAGGCAATGGGATGGAATTCACTGAGATATAATCAACTTACTATACTCCTTTCGAAATATGAGACAATAGTACCGCTTTCATTAACATACAATCTCTTCC
>JADBJO010006300.1:108563-118563 GCA_016801955.1 Conus betulinus | reverse complement strand
CAGTTGGTTTGAAACCACTTCCATCCATTCCAATCTCCGCTTAACTGTTCAAATACCCAGCTCTGCAAGTGAAATCATATCATACATCACATGCACGCCACTGACACATTAAAGACAAATCATCTTTTATGATTTTTCACGTAACGTGCATCACTAGCACGTAAGTCTCCAATCGACTCACACATCGCACTAACGAACACCACATTAGAACTTTTGAACCCGTTGAAGCGTGACAGTCTTCACTCGTTTGAGATCATTATACACGCTACCAGTTTTGAAACGTTAAAATGTGACGGGCTTCCATTGCCTCATATCACACACAACCCCGGGATTTTCAGGATGTTAAATTGTAACATGCTTCTATCGTCTCATATCACTCACAACACACTAGAACGTTTAGGACGTTAAATTGTAACATGTTTCTATCATATCGTCTCATATCATTTACAACACACTGGAACGTTTAGGATGTTAAATTGTAACAGGCTTCTATCGTCTCATATCACTTACAACATAGAACCTTTGGACATTGAATTGTAACAGGCTTCTATCGTCTCAAATCACCCACAACATAGAACTTTTGGGCGTTGAATTGTAAGTCTTCTATCGTCTCATGTCACTCACAACATAGAACCTTCGGACGTTACATTGTGACAGTCATCTATCGTCTCATATCACTTGCAACATAGAACCTTTGGACATTGAATTGTAACAGGGTTCTATCTCTTACATCACAAACACAACACTAAGACTTTTAGAGCGTTAAATCGCTACAGTTGACTATCGTCTCACGTCACTCACAACTCTAGAACTTTTGGGACATTAAAGTGTGACAGTCTTCAATCACCTGAAATCACACACTGGACCAGAATTTTTAAAACGCTCAAGTGTGTTCAGTCGTCTAGATCACACATACACAACACCGGAGCTATTCGATTACTAAAGTGTGTTAATCTTCAATTCTTTTGCATCGCCAGAACCGTCGGAACATTAAGAGTGCTATCGTTTTTGGTCATCTCCCCCATCACACACATTTCTAGAACGACTCGAACATTAAACACGGTGACGATTTGAAGATGGGGGACGTAACCAGAGATCCAGGCAACTTGAAACCCATCCTCCACCCAAACCTGGCGCGATGAATGAACTTGCCAGGAAGGTAGAAGATCTCTCAGCCAAGCTCATCAGACAGGAGACCAAAACAGCACAACAACAGATAATAATGCATCAGAAAGACGAGCTGTTGTCGGGTGAAATTTCAGATCTTCGAGTTGATTTCTCAACCCTTCACAGAGCCCATGACACACTTCAAACAGACCACACGAAACTGAAAAACGACCACACAAAGCTGGAGGAACATCACAGACAAATTCACGCCGATCATAGACATCTTCAACAGAGAAATTCGCTGAATTAAAGTTATACCTGGACACCTTTCAGGAAGAGCACTCCCAGCTTCTAACAGAGCAGAACAGTCTCAAGCATGAGGAGGAAAAGCTGAAGTCTGAGCTCGGCACCATGAGAACAGGTCATCAGACACACCTGTCTGGAGTGAAGACAGTGCAGAAACAGCAGAAGGAGATCGTGAAAGACTTGTCGGCAATGAGAGGAGAAATAGCCAAGGTGGTGGACACACAGTCTGATCATCAACAACAACAGCAACAACAACAGCAACAATTTCTTCATCAGCTCCACAGCCTTCACGAGGACCTCCGTCAGTGCAAGTCACATCACGAGACGTTTCAGGCCGAGGTTACACAGATTCGGGTAGATCTCGGTCATCTTGAGAAGCTGCGGGACACACTTCAGGAACAGCTCACAGGGATGGAGACATACCGCCACACGTTTGCAGCGGAGCAAAACAGCATGAAATCAGACATAAACATTCTGAAGACGGGTCAGGACACGTTCCACACCGACCTGGAAATAATCCGAACACAGCAGAACGGCTGGGAGACACAGCAAGAGCAGAGACTGAACAGAGTGACGTCAGACGTCAGTACATTGAAAACAGAGATGGTACAGAATCAGACCAGACTGACGTCAGATATAGACACATTGAAGACAGAGCTGTCACAGAATCAGACCAGACTGACGTCAGATATAGACACATTGAAGACAGAGATGGAACAGAATCAGACCAGACTGACGTCAGATATAGACACATTGAAGACAGAGCTGGAACAGAATCAAAAGAGAGTGACATCAGATGCACACGCACTGAAAACAGAGCTGGAACAGGATCAGAACAGACTGACGTCAGATGTAAACACGTTGAAAGCAGAGCTGGCACAGAATCAACACAGACTGACATCAGCTGTAGACACAGTGAAAACGGAGGTGGGACACATGAAGCCATCGCTAGAGGAATATCTGGCGAACAGTTCGACACTCGCTACATTGGAGTCTAGACTGGGTAAGTGACCACTAGTGTTGAAAATGTTGAATACCCTTTCGATACCTTGAATCTATGCGCCTGTTTGCTTTTGTACTGGTCTGTGGGTGTTAATCTGATATATCTGTCTGTTGTCTGTTTCTCTCTCTCTCTCTCTCTCTCTCTCTCTCTCTCTCTCTCCCATCCGTCAATCAATCCATCCATCCATTTCTCTATTTCTGTCTGTCTGTGTCTATGTATATGTGTATGTATGTATGCATGTTTGTCTGTCTGTCTGTCTGTCTGTCTGTCTGTCTGTCTGTATGTATGTATGTATGTATGTATACGGCTAGCTAGATAGCTAACTGTCTGACTGTCTGTCATTCTACTAGCCCGCCTTTCTGGTTATCTATCTATCGATCTGTCCACCCCATGTATGCATGTATGTATGTATGTATGTATGTATGTATGTATGTATGTATGTATGTATGTATGTACGCACGCACGCACGCACGCACGCACGCACGCACGCACGCACGTACGTATGTATGTATGTATGTATGTATGTATGTATGTATGTATGTGTATGTTAAGGGTTTGTAGGCTCATTTGTCGAAGATCTTATGGAACAGCTGTGGATTTCTGGTTAGACGAGAACCAGACCCTTCAGTGCAATGGCAGGGGCAGCTGTCAACAGCTCCCACAAAACTGGCCGAGGAAGAACGAAGACGAACTTCATAACGCTTAACTTCCTGAAGTAGAACAGGTGTCAGATAGTCAAGGAAGTTTGTCCAAAATCTTTTTTTTTAAACAAAAAAGAAGAAAAGAAAAAAGGCGACGCCTTGAGATGCCCAGCAACTCCAGAGGTGATGTTTCGAATGCCAGCAGCACCAAAAACATTTCTGCCAACGGAAGGACATCTAGGAGTCATGACATGGAGAGGGGGGGGGGGGGGGGGGTTCTTCTCTGAAGTCTCTGCTGTTGAATAATTCCTAGAGTTTGTTGCTATTCCTGTTGTCTATCTATTTATCGGTTTGAATGCTAGGCCATTGGAATAATGACAAAAGGAATTGACTGCTTTCACTTCTCTTTACCCCCCCCGCCCCCCCCCCCCCCCCCCCCCCCCCCCCAAACAACTTATCTGCTTTGCTATGATTATCATACATCATTAAAACCACTTGGTTCGTTGTTCTTCCTTGGATTCCCGGTCATGCTGACATTCGTGGAAATGAAATGGCTGATTGTTTGGCCAAGACGGCCACAACAAGGAACTGTCTAACATTATCCATCCCCTACTCAGATTTGAAATCGAAAGTTAATGATCATGTCAGAGACCTCTGGCAGGAGGACTGGAATACACAGATGGATAACAAACTTTTACTGATCCGTCCAAACCTAAAAGAGTTCCTCTCATCTACCTCCGGTGGTCGCGAAGAAAGAAACGGTTTTATGGCGGCTGCACACTGGCCATTGGTTTTTAACTCATTCGCACCTTTTTAAAGAGTGAAGAAGCTCCGTGTTGCATTCCATCTTATGTACCACCACTCCCAACGAAACATATTCTTTTAGAGTGTTCGGACATGCATAATGTGAGTTTTAAAACATTTTACAGCAGACTCCATGAAAACCTTGTTCAGAGATGTTCCACCTGATGTGATCTTTGGATTTTCTGAGGAAGATTTTACAATAGACAGATTTTGTTTTTACAAAATTTCCGGTGTGTTTTTAGAAAGGCGTATTTCAAACAGCTGTGTGAACGAATGACTTGTGAGTTGACTTCAGCGTGGTGACAGCCCCGATATGGCCTTTAGCGGTCGGCTGGGCTATAAGCAACATTACTTTACCTTGCTTTATTTGGTTCGATGAAATGTACCTATGTTGCAGGACAAGCCAGACAGCTGTTTTATGTGGGCGGGCTGGACAAGGAGAGAACCCAAACACTTCAAGGTCATGATGTTCCGCGCCGCCAGGATCAACCGCGACGGCCATTACGACACAGACACCGGGACATTCTCCGCGCCACAGTCAGGACTCTACTTCTTCACCGCCACCGTGGCCAGTCGCACCAGAGACGCCAGCGTGGGCATCTCCATCATGGTTGGCGACGACGTGCTCTGTTGTATCGAAGGTGGACCTCACGGGGGATCTGGGAGCGTGATGGTGCGGCTGACCGCCGGTCAGAGGGTGTGGGTGATGGCTCTCAACCCTGTGGGCCAGTGTAGGGAATGGTTCGTGGACTGCCCCAGCTTTTCAGCTGCAGCTTAGTGCTGCCTTTGCCCTGAGGCTGTGCTGTGAGACTCGCTGCCGTTGGATTGGATTAGATTGGATTGGATGGGATGGGATGGGCGTGGGATTAAATTGGATTGGATTGGGTGGGGCTGGATTGGATTGGGTTAGGTGGGATTGGATTGGATTGGGCGGGATCGGATTGGATTGGATTGGGTGGGATAATATTGGATTAGGTTGGATTGGATTCGGTTAGGTGGGATTGGATTGGATTGGGTGGAATTGGATTAGGTGGATTGGATTGAATTAGGTGGGATTGGATTGGGCTGGATTGGATTGGGTTGGATTGGACTGGATTGGGTGGGATGGATTGGATTGGGTGGGATTGGGTTGGGTGGATTGGACTGGGTTGGGTTGGGTTGGGTTGGGTTGGGTTGCATTGTAGTGAATTAGTGGGTTGCAGTGCAGTGGGGTGTTTTTTGTTTGTTTGTAAGTTTTGTTCGGTGTGTGTTTGTGTTGTGTCGTGTTGTGTTGTATTGTGGGGGTTGGGTTTTGTTGTGGTGTCTTGTGGCGTTGTAGTTGTGTTGTTCTGAAGTGCGATTTATTCTGTGTGTGTGTGTCTGTCTGTCTCTGTCTCTGTCTGTCTCTGTCTGTTTGTCTCTGTCTGACTCTTTCTCTCCCCCCCTCTTTCTCTCTCTATCTCTCTTTTTTGCAACGCGCCCTTCATTCTCTGTTTCTGTCTTTCTACATCTCTCTGAGGCACGCGCGCGTGCGAGTGTGTGTGTGTGTGTGTGTGTGTGTGTGTGTGTGTGTGCGTGTGCGTATGCGTATGCGAGTGCGCGCGTGTGTGTGTGCATGTATGCATGTGCGCATTCGTGCGTGCTTGCGTACGTGCGTGCATTCTTAGTAAATGTATGTATGTGCGTGCATAGGCACACACGCGCGCATTGAGTGTGTGTGTGTGTGTGTGTGTGTGTGTGTGTGTGTGTGTGTGTGTGTGTGTGTGTGTGTGTGTATTTCATTGTTGTCACCTTTACAGATGCTGAAGCTTCTGTTGAAAATGAGCGTTTGTATACAAGTTTCATTATACGATCTTAGTGAAGTAAAAACGAACTGAATTGCTTTCATTTTTGTATGTCCATCTTTCTCTGCATGTTCCCTCCCTCCCTCCTCTCTCTCTCTCTCTCTCTCTCTCTCTCTCTCTCTCTCTCTCTCTTAGGTCTCTAACTCAAGCAACTGTATTGCATCTCCTCTTTCTTACCACTCCATTCTCCACCCCACCCTCTCTCCGGCTGCCTCCCTCACTCTGTAGGCATGTCGAGAAAATGTATCAATGGTCGTTTTTTTTTCTTCTCAAGGCTGCCTGTTGAGATCTCTCATAAATGCTTTCAATATATGAGAAGGACAGATCAAACACTACAACCACAATGATATTTGGAAAAATGAAATGACCATGAACAGAACCAGCATGATCTTGGAAAAGTAGGATACACACATTGCAAGACCATTATTCAAAACCACATTGACCTCGGTAAAATGGGATCAGAAGATTATATTATCAGAACCACGGAGGTACCAGCCACATTTCACAAGATAACACATCAGGACGATATGGATCCTAGGGAAACAGAATGCTTAGACCAGACGTCGCAGCCACAGTGGTCTTGGAAAAGTATGATACATAGATACCCCACCTGAAACACATTGATCTTGAAGAAGCAGGATAAACAGATTACAAGTCTGAACCGTATTGATCATGGAAAAGCCGGATACATAGACAACACGTCATATCCGTATCGGTTTTGGAGAATTAGGATACACAAAATGCACGTCATATCCATATTGGTCTTGGAGAAGTACGATACACAGGCTACACGTCATATCCATATCGGTCTTGGAGAATTAGGATACACAGACTACACGTCATATCCATATCGGTCTTGGAGAATTAGGATACACAGACTACACGTCATATCCATATCGGTCTTACAGAAGTAGGATACACAGACTACACGTCATATCCATATCGGTCTTAGAGAATTAGGATACACAGACTACACGTCATATCCATATCGGTCTTGGAGAAATGCGATACACAAACTACACGTCATATCCACATTGGTCTCGGAGAACCACCATCAGAACCACCTTGGTGCTGGAGAATTATGATCAACAACCTATATATTAAGAAGCACATTCATGTTGGAGAAGTGTAATACTTATATTACACACCAGAACCATGTTGATCCTGGAAAAGTAGGATACATAGATTAAACATCGTACCCAAATCTGTCCTAGGGAAGAAGAATACCTAGGATACACACTTCATGTCCACATTGTTCTGGGAATACAGGTAAAGGGGACAAAAGTCTGTCCCCTCTAATGGCGGACATATTTGAAGCGGTTTTTTTCCACTAGATTATCTAGCCAATATTTCAGTGAACTGTCGTTTGGTGCTTGCGGTCTGCTGATAGATCTGGCATGGTATCGGCAAACAAACAACTCACAGAGGAGACGAAAAAAATACATTGTGTTGTTGATAGACCAGGGGCTTCGGGTGTTTTGAGGTGGCAAATGTGTTGAACTTGAACAGCTCAACCGTCGGGAAAGTTTGCACAAGAGGTATTGTGACAGAAAAAAAACAGTAAAAACAAACTTAGGAGTGGTAGGCCCAGAGTGTTCACAAACAGGTGCGTGTCTGCACTGAAAGATCGTAAAACGGAACAGATCTGCCACAGTGTCTGAAATTTCAGCCGAATTCCGTGCATCAACCTCCGTTGAAGTCAGCCAAAACACAGTCAAGCGAAATCTGCGTGGACTTGGCCATTCAAAGCAACCCCCCTCCCCTTCCCCAATGAAGAAACTAGTCATCAAGGAAGTGAACAAAAGAAGCAGCTGCAATATTGTAGGAGGAAAAACTTCACTGGACTGTGAACGATCAGTGGAAGAATGTTATTTTTCAGTGATGAAATGACCATTGTGATCAAACCCAATGGACGTGTAAAAACTGGAGGAAAGTCGAAGAGAAGTGGTCAGTGCTTTCTCTGTGCAGCGTCCATCTTGCCCGAAGACTACATTGAAATTGATGGTATGGGGATGCATTTCGTATGACAGAGTTGGACCACTGGAGTTCGTGGAAGGCAGTATGAACAGTCAGAAGTACACTGATGTGCTGGAAAACAACTTTTTGCCGTTTGTTGCCGACCACTACCCAAACAAACGTTGGTACCTGCAAGAAGACAACGCCTCTGTTCCCCGCTCGGCTCACACACCGAGACCTGGAAGCGACAGCACAGAGTTCCCGTGTTTTTTCTGACCCCTCAAAGTCCAGATCTAAATCCGATCGAGAACGTATGGCAAGTCCTCAAGACTGACGTGAAAAAAAAAAAAAAAAACAAACAAACAAAAAAAAACATTCGCCGCATCAGTACTGTCGCAGATCTGCGCTGTGGACTCACCACTTGCTGGAATCAACTGACTGTTGCCTACCTCCACTCCCTCAACGACTCTCTCCCAAGACGTTTTCAGCATGTTTTGAGTCGGAAGGGCCAAATTACCAAGTACTAGGAAGTTCTGTTCAGGCTTAGGGTAAGCATAACAAGTTTTCAGCAACAGGTGCCTGTAGGTTACGTTTATTAGTTGGGGGAGTGTGTTGACAGAAAGCATGGATTGCTTGTGCAGGCTATCGAAAAAAGGAAATATTTTAATAATGATAATAATTACACAACAACAACGACAACATTGATAATAATAATAATAATAACAATAATAATAATAATAATAAAGCATCTATAAAGCGCCTTGCCAAAGGTTCTAGGCGCTGACAATCCACACTGTCGTGTACGGAACGGGCTGCCTACCTGGGTAGTGTCTACTGAAGAGCTGCCTGCCGGCGCTTCATTCACACGTTTCTCGTGTCATCCAGTTAATATCGTTCACTCATTTTCACGATTTTCATTCATTCTTTCAATTCCTCACGAAGGGTGCATGCTATGTGGATCGTGTCATCCACACCAACGGCCAAACGGATCTTCTCTTGCGAAAGTTGTTGATGGGATTTCACGAGTGTAAAAGATGTTACGCGTGCGTTCACACACAGAACCTCAGTTTATAGTCTCATTCGAAGACTCTTTGGAAAATGGGGTCAGAACCAATGTTAACTCCGAGGGAAAAATCCCCTTCTACCGAAACGGCCTGGCGGAGATCCAAACCCGCACCCCCAGGATCACCAAGATCACGAGTCTGGCGCTCTGCCACTGAGCTATTCCGGCCCCCAGCCCTTGTACCTGCCCTTACCTGTTCAAGAAAGCCTTGCAGCATGCATGCGTGCTGAGTGGTGAACAGGGAGCTCAGGGAGATTTGCTACCTGTAGGATGGGTAGTTGAAGCAGAAGAGAGACAAGACCGATCGACTGCACCGCAGAGACAGCGAAGCTCTCAAGTAACCCATACCGTATAGGAGGCGTCTTGTGAAATTGTAAACTGAAGGCTACGCCTGGCCCGTAACAAGAAAACCTCAAGGCAAGCATGATGAAGAACATGAAAGATGAGCAAAAAAAGGGAAGATAACTTTTCTTCAGATAAAGAATGAAATGACGATTGATGTTAGTTGCAGTGTGTTACATTGCGTTGTGTAGTGTACTGTTACTTTTACTGTGTAGCGTTGTGCTGTGCCACATTTACTATATAACGTTGTGTTGTGTCACATTTATTGTATAACGTTGTATTGTGTTGTATTTACTGTATAACGTTGTATTGTGTTGTATTTACTATATAACGTGTTGTGTCACATTTATTGTATAACGTTGTATTTTGCTGTATTTACTGTATAACGTTGTATTGTGTTGTATTTACTATGTAATGTTGTGTTGTCACATTTATTGTATAACGTTGTATTGTGTTGTATTTACTGTATAACGTTGTGTTGTGCTATATTTACTGAGTAACGTTGTGTTGTGATATAGCTACTGCATAACGTTGTATTGTGTTATATTTACTGTACAGCATTGTGTTTTGTTATATCTATTGTAAACGTTGTGTTGTGTTACATTTAATGAACAACGTTGTGTTGTGTTGCGTTTTATTGCCTTTTATCATACAGCAGTGTATTGTGTTGCAATATGTTGTACTGCAGTGTGTTGCGTTGCGTTGCGCGTTGCGTTGCGTTGCGTTGTGCTGTGCTGTGCTGTGCTGTGCTGTGCTGTGCTGTGCTGCTGTGCTGTGTTGTGCTGTGCTGTGCTGTGTTGTGTTGTGCTGTGCTGTGTTGTGCTGTGTTGTGTTGTGCTGTGCTGTGCTGTGTTGTGTTGTGTTGTTGCGTTGTATTGCTATGCATTGTATTGCATTGTATTTTATTGCCTTGCATAGACTTCTTGTGTATTTCATTTTATTGCTTTACACTGTA
>JADBJO010006300.1:98563-101063 GCA_016801955.1 Conus betulinus | reverse complement strand
CACACCATCGGTTCCTATACAGCAGATCTTTTGGAAGAATCCGCCATCAGTCTTGATTCTCTGTTGAAAACGACATCTAATTCTCTTCCTGATTGGGAAAGGAAGCGAGCAAATTTTGATCTTGATTATACAGATGTTAGTAAAAAACGATTAACCAAATATTTTGTCATATACAGTAAAAATGCATACTAAATAATAAATATTCAGATCATCTTAAAGTATATACTGATGGCTCCTTGTTACATATTAATCAGGCAGGTTCTGCTTTTGTAATAGCTTCACTAAAAGTGGAGAAGACTTATTATATTGGAAAGCACAGATCAATTTATGTTGCGGAAATGGTAGCCATTATTATGGCTTTATCGTATTTAATTGATTTACCACACTCAATTGTTAAAGTGGTCTTAATGGTCGATTCGATGTCTGTTCTACAGTCTATAAAGTTCTCTAACTCACTCAATAATAATCCCATTTTAAAGGAAATATGCCATCTTATTCATGTATTGATGTGCAAAGGAACGGAAGTCACATTCTGTTGGATTCCCTCACATTGTGGTATTTTCGGCAACGAACTTGTTGATAGAAAAGCAAAAAGAGGTGCTAGGAATGAAAACTCAGTGACGCCTTTATATTTGCATCTTACTTTACAAGAGGGACATAACATGTTAAAACAAACAATTTATAATCGATTCAGGAAACAAAACATCAACAAGGTCTAGCTATTAATGCAAATAACACTCAGCTGTTATGTCTTGAAAGCTTTATTAATAACCCTAATACTAAAAACAAGTAATTTGCATCAATACAGAAATTTTATTTCTGTATACTATAGAATAAAACTTGATGCTTTAAAAACCAAGTACAGTAATAACGCAAAATGTATTTGTGGCGAGAAAAGATTAACTAGCATTCATGTCTTGTTTGGTTGTTTGCCCCTTCAAGCATACTTACCGTCATTATCAGGCATGTCTCTTTCGGATATTTTCCTTAACTTAGAGTTCGCTTTTAAAGTTATCTTTTCTTTAATTTGTAGTCCAGTTAGACAGTTACTCTAATGTGAAAATGCTGAATTATTAATATTGTCTTATATTATGCACACAACATTTGAACACGCATTCCAGCATGCATGCATAGGCCTACATAAGACTCTCTTTTTGTTTACCTTGGCGTCCTGCTTCAGTGTCCAGTACTGTCACTTTACCAGCAACTGGGACTAGTACCATGCCCTCGTGCCAACTAAGTTTTAGAGTGACATGTGGCACCTTTCTTCATGTCTACATGAACTTTACAGGGAAACGGGCCATTCGAAAAGCCGCCATGAGAGCCTCCATGTTGACACCCGTACAAAGTTAGACGGTGTCTTTCTTGGACTGACCCTCTCCTACCTGTTTTGGGGCGGGCTCCTTTTGCTGAGGTCGGGGGGACGTGGAACCTCATCCTGCCCCCCCCCCCCCCCCCCCCCCCTGCACCCCCTCCTGAGAAGGACAACTCTGGGACATTGAAGGCCATGCTGACCAGCACCAGGCGCGACACCAGGAGCAGGGTAGGATCTGCTTCCGCAGACCGGGCGCAGGCGACCACCTCTTCCTCCTCAGCGCGGGACCCCCCTCAAGAAGAACCATCAAGAGCAGAGTTGATGGATGTTCTGCAGAACGTACTGGCCACCATGAACTGTAAGTTTGATAATGTTGATAAGAAGTTTGACGATCTTGGAGAAAAGTGTTCAGCCCTGCAGTCTGATGTGAAAAATTTGAGAGATGAGGTGGCGGACTTGAAAAAAGAAAATGAAGATCTGGCCAAAGCTAACGCTGATCTCCTTAGTAAAGTTGAGCAGTTAGAAAGAAAGACTGATGATCTAGAGGGGAGGTCAAAACGTAATAATCTGATTTTTTTATGGCATACCTAGGGACCAGAACGAGACAAACGATGACTGTGAAGGGAAAGTACGTACTATGTTGACTGATAAGCTAAAGATGACTAAGAAGGTAGAGTTCGACAGGATTCACAGACTCAGTACCAAACCTGACTCTCCCATCATTGCTTGCTGCACCTTTTACAAGGATAAAGTTAACATCCTGAAAGGAAAGAAAAACCTGAAAGGCAGCAATGTCTTTGTGGGAGAAGATTTTTCGTCCAGGGTCAGGGAAATCAGACATGGTCTCTTTCACCACACTTGAAAAAGGCAAGAGCAGACGGCAAGAGAGCCACTATGATTTACGATCATCTAGTGATTGACGGAAGGTCGTATTTCCTTGATGGACATGGAGGGCTCAAGGATTATAGATAGGGGTGTGGCCGGCCAGATTTTCTTCCTCATGCTACATTACATGTAGGGGATCACCAAAAAGCAAGAACACCGGTAATCTCGTCAACAGCAACAGGCAGGGACAGCGATGTTCGTGTTGACAGTTGCCGGGTGAGTTGCAGTAACCAGCCAGAGCCAGTTGCGGAAATCCCGTGCGTGCATGAGGAAGAGAGCGAGGCATGGAAGGAGAGAGAG
>JADBJO010006300.1:68563-91063 GCA_016801955.1 Conus betulinus | reverse complement strand
AACATAGTTGCGAAATGCTCAAACTGAAAGGAATACTAGCCTATTTACAATCACCATATGCCATTCCAGCAACCATGCCAATCCAGCAAGCATGCCATTCCAGCAACCATGTCATTCCAGCAACCATGTGCCATTCCAGCAACCATGCCATTCCACCAAGCATGCCATTCGAGCAACCATGCCATTCCAGCAACCATGCCATTCCACCAAGCATGCCATTCCACCAAGCATGCCATTCCAGCAGTGACAGAAGAACCAGCCAAGAGCCTTTAAGTTTCAGTTTCTGTTTCAGTTTATCAAGGAGGCGTCACTGTGTGAGGATTAGTCCATATACGCTACACCACATCCGCTAAGTAAGTACACACACACACACACACACACACACACACACACACACACACACACACACACACACACACACACGCACGCACGCACACACACACACACACACACACACACACACACACACACACACACACACACACACACACACACACACATGCTTCTCTATTACCTCAAATGCCTTCATGGGAACACATCGATAGAAGTCTTGATTACGGTTATGCCAGTTTGAAGGAAAAACAAAAGACATCTAAATTTTAGTTAATGATGTGATTAGACATTTGGAAAAGACCTACCCTTATCACCTTAAAATCTATACTAATGGATAGGTGACATATACAATTGCTAGTGGATCTGGATTCGTCGTACCAAATCTTCATATACAATGGAATAAATTTTCCAGTATACACAGCAGAACTGCGTGCTATATTCAAGGCTTCAAGTTACATTTCTAATACACCGATGCCTTTCTTTATCATGCTTCGTTGGGTTGATTCTAAAAAATCCGTTTCGCAGTTATTACAACATTGGGACTGTAAAGCTGGAAAAGATTTGTTTTATGAAATCGAATACTCAATACAAATGGGTCATTGTCTAGCAAAACAAGAAGGTGAGGGGATATGGCACAGTGTGGTGTAAAGTTGAAAAAAAAAATGGGGTGATTGTCTAGCAAAACAAGAAAGTGAGGGGGATATGTGACAGTGTGGTTTAAAGTTGAATAAAGTGGGTGATTGTTTACCCAAAAATAGAAAGTGAGGGGATATGTGACAGTGTGGTTTAAAGTTGAATAAAGTGGGTGATTGTTTACCAAAAATAGAAAGTGAGGGGATATGTGACAGTGTGGTTTAAAGTTGAATAAAGTGGGTGATTGTTTAGCAAAAAAAGAAAGTGAGGGGATATGTCACAGTGTGGTTTAAAGTTGAATAAAGTGGGTGATTGTTTAGCAAAAAAAAGAAAGTGAGGGGATATGTGACAGTGTGGTGTAAAGATGAATAAAGTGGGTGATTGTTTAGCAAAACAAGAAAGTGAGAGGGGATATGTGACAGTGTGGTGTAAAGTTGATAAAGTGGGTGATTGTTTAGCAAAACAAGAAAGTGAGGGGATATGTGACAGTGTGGTGTAAAGTTGAATAAAGTGGGTGATTGTTTAGCAAAAAAAGAAAGTGAGGGGATGTGACAGTGTGGTGTAAAGTTGAATAAAGTGGGTGATTGTTTACCAAAAATAGAAAGTGAGGGGATATGTGACAGTGCGGTGTAAAGTTGAATAAAGTGGGTGATTGTTTAGCAAAACAAGAAAGTGAGGGGATATGTGACAGTGTGGTTTAAAGTTGAAAAATATGGGTGATTGTTTAGCAAAACAAGAAAGTGAGGGGATATGTGACAGTGTGGTGTAAAGTTGAATAAAATGGCTGCTTGTCTAGCAAAACAAGAAGGTGAGGGGATATGTGACAGTGTGGTGTAAAGTTGAATAAAAATGGGTCATTGTCTAGCAAAAAAGAAAGTGAGGGGATATGTGACAGTGTGGTGTAAAGTTGAATAAAATGGGTCATTGTCTAGCAAACAAAAGAAAGTGAGGGGATATGTGACAGTGTGGTGTAAAGTTGAATAATGTGGGTGATTGTTTAGCAAAACAAGAAAGTTAGGGGATATGTGACAGTGTGGTTTAAAAGTTGAAAAATATGGGTGATTGTTTAGCAAAACAAGAAAGTGAGGGGATATGTGACAGTGTGGTGTAAAGTTGAATAAAATGGCTGATTGTCTAGCAAAACAAGAAAGTAAGGGGATTTGTCACAGTGTGATGTAAAGTTGAATAAAATGGCTGATTGTCTAGCAAAACAAAGAAAGTGAGGGGAATACTGCTGTGTTCATAGTTTTTCTTTTATTACAATTTTTTGCTTCAAGAATTTCTTCAAACTATCTGAAAACTTTATTTGAATCAGAAACTCCCGGGGAACATGTGGTACATTGCCCATCCACCCTAGACACTCAGGTAAAATAATTCGAGGTCAGCACATGGAACACAAAAGTCCTCGTGATGTTGTGTGTTTTTTGGCAGATCATGTATTTCTGTGCACCACTGTCATAGGACTGCCCAACATTTTGTACAACCCATGCATAATTGACCTTGCACCTGTGATTTCTAAAACCCAGGTTGCAAGATTATTATGCAAGTTTGTAGATCAGCATGTTGGATCTGCATGATGGGTTGTATAAGTGTACGTGAAAAATTTCTGAGCCTATGCTTTTATAGTTACTTACAGTCTAACATGGTGAAGTGACATTAAATGAAACTACTGATTCGAATGAAAGAGCTCTCTAAAGAAGTCTCGGCTGGACTGAAATGTAGTTCGTGGCTTCTCTTAGGAGGATCAGTTACATCCTAAGATCTTAACCGTACCATCTGGCCCCAAACCTGGTGAAATGGGGGGGGGGGGGGGGAACCAGCGTTGTCCCAGCTAAGACAATTCAGTTTGAAATTGCAATCTGATAAGGAAGCTGAATGGATGATGCCGACATCTGCGAAATTGAGGAAATCTCTCTCTGTCTTCCAAGCCGACGTTTTCACCACTGAGGTTGTTTCAAAGTGAAGTGATCTGCTGGAGGAACGCGAAACAAACTTAAAAGTTACTATATCATCTAACTAAAGCATAACAAGAACTACAGGATAGCAAAAACTCCAGGTGCATTTTATCTTTCAGCACCATCCATACACAATGTAGTAAGGATGTAGATGTTCATTTAAAATATATATTTCCGTGTACCCAACAGGCTAACAGCGGTATATACTTGTGTGTTTTTTTTTTTGGTTTGTGAAAGCACATTTTTTGAGGATTGTTTAACTACTGAAATATTTGTTCCAAATTATATATACATATATATATATACAAAATGCTTACACTGTATTTATACTATCGCACATTATTACAAAGAACCCCCCCCCCCTCCAATAATTCATTGCAAACGACTAGAAAGAAACCACCATCACAACAACAACAACACACACAGAGTTTCGGTAGAAAGTGTGTAGATATTGTCACAACACGGAAAAACAAAAACCCTTGTCAATTTCGAAGAAAAAAATTTTTTTAAGGCATCTCCCCCCCCCCCCCCCCCCCCCCCACCAAATTCCCATGCAACTTTCTTTTTCATACCTATTTAAACATGGAACAACACACACACACACACACACACACACACACACACACACACACACACACACACACTCCAGTGAATATGAATTTCGTCAGGTAGTCAATAAGTAGTGGTAGCAGTTTATCACGTGGAAGGGAGCTGTCTCTTTCAGCCACATATATTTATTAATCAGGCGATGACATGGGTTCTGGAGCGTAGGGTAAACAGAATGCACCTATCCATGACTTAAGGTCAATAAACCCTTGAGCATAGAAAAAACAAACCATGACAAAAGCAGCAGCAGCAAGCTTTCAGCTTACAGTCTGCTCACACGTTGCACTTGAAATTCTGTTTGACGGCTAGCAAATTCTGTTGTATCATTCATTCCGTACAGTCGTTACTCGTAGACGTCAACAAAAAAAAAGACATAATCGCTCATAATCCGTAGTACAACACAGAGGTATCCCGAAAGTTCCAACATGAACAGAAACAGCAGAATATCCTAAGTCACGAATACGAAAAAAAAAACAAACAAAACAAACAAAAACAAAAAATTGAGAAGCTTTAAAAACAAAAACAACAAACAAAATCTTTTTTCTGAATGCTTCAGGGTTAAGGATAGGGTAAGTTTAGATTAGGTTTAGGGTTAGGGTCAGTTTGGATTTAGGGCTAAGATTAGCTTTCAGCAGATGCGCAAAAAAAAAAAAAATTGAATTCCATACAACGTGTACCATCTGATCCAAATAACTGACATTTTTTTTTATATATTCGTTTTACACACACGGAGAAATCCGTGAGGGATTTTGTGCGGTTTTTTCGTCTACGCAAAGTATCGAAATTAGTCTTGGTGGCGGTGTGGTTCAACACATACCTAGCTTTTTACCTGAATAGAAAGTCGGCATTGATGTACTAGAACGGGCATGCGAGTACTGTATGGTAACTTCAGAGTATATTACCCGAACAATAAGTTGACATTGATTCACAAGAACGGGCATGCATAGCACTGTTCCATAAGCGTTATCATAAGGATTTTATGCCATACGAGGGTGCAGTATTATATTCAAAGCATGAACTTACGATTAGTTGCATTGGACCGGCAATCCACAGGGAGGACCTTGTGTTGTACAACAATGTTGCATATTGTTCCCTGGGCATCTACCAGTCTTAGAAGATTGGCTTAGATCTTGTGTCAAAAGCACCTTTTCCGGGTATTTTGTTCGAAAAAAAAAGCTTCTTAAAGAGTGGCCGTCAACAGATCATTTTCTTTTCCACTTGTCAAGGAAGACTCATACAAAGAAGTGGGACCTGTCTGAGAGGCAGTATTCACTAATGGGTACATGGAAGTCGTTAGCAGATCTGGCTCATCGTATTCACCTGCGTTTGGAGCAGCATCGTATTCATCTGCGTTTGAGCAGTCAGTCTGTACCACACACACAGCGCAGGCCTCCAAGGGTGGTACAGGATTGCTCCCAAGGCAGGTGAAGACAGTGCTTCTCTGGGTCCTCCCCAGCAGATGTTACTCTTACTAATATACACAAAAGCGAAAACAAAGCACAAATCAGCAGCAAGATCTTAATTTTGTTCTCTCTCAGATTTTAGGTTTTCTGACTGGTTCAGTGTTAAGGATACGGTAAATTTAGATTTGTGTTAGGTTTACGGTCAGTTTAGAGTAAGGGCTTGGGTTTGATTTCAGCAGGTGCGCAAAAAAAATAAAAAAAAAAAAATAAAATAAAAAGAAAAAAAAAAAAAATTTAACGTGTACTGTTTGATACAAGAAATTCACATATTTTTCATATTCGTTTTACGCACATAGTAATTCCCGAGGGATTTTGTGCGTCTAAACAAAGTATTGAAACTGTCTTGGCGGTGATGTAGTTCAATACACATCTCGTTTCAACTGGTGATTACTTGTCTAATTATTTTCTTCTATATGTTACTGATTTTATAACTTGGATTAAATAGATTCCAGAACACGTACAAAAAGAAACACCCGAAGGTGCTGGGGAGGACCAGAGAAGCACCGTCTCTACCTGCCTTTTGAGCAGTCCTGTACCACCCTTGGAGGCCTGCGCTATGTTGACGATAGGTACAGGCACGCGCAGGACACTCCATTAAGATATCAAGGGACATAACTGCTCCTGAACAGAGGTAAATCAGACTACAGGATGCAACTCATAACAGCCTTAAAGTAGCATCCCCATGGGTGTACCAGCCCGTATTTCATGACTGCAGAGCCCACCGGCGAAAAACACCACCCTCCAGCTGTCGAGCACACCCCACAGAACCAACCACCCCTGCCCACGGACAGATGAAGACAGTGCCACTCCAGACACAGCCAAGCTTTCGCCATACGGTCTTATGTGCCCTTACAACACCGAATCGCCTAGCAGACATGACAGCATAGAGCGCACAAAACAAACAAGGAAACTTCCCCCAAAACGGATGTTCCATGCTTGCCCATATACCCTGTACCGAACTGTGAGCTCTGTGCTGTCATGTCTGCTAGGCGATTCGGTGTCGTAAGCAACATCCTTTTGGAGTTATGTTTTCTTGTGGGAGCAAGAGTTGCCGCACATATTTGTTGTTTAGAACTTCAGTGTCTTGTTCCGAACATGCATCAATGAAACTAACTTCCCACCTGTTTTTTGTGCCTGTCTTTTGCCTGTGTTCATTGTCGGAACGGATTAGGACCACTATTCAGTTCATGTTTCGACGTAGCTTTTTTCGCTCGTGATTTTCTTTTTTAATTCATCCTGCGTCAAACTTAAAAAGTCGAATCACTGTTCCGCTGAACGAAAGAAACAAACAAATTACATGACAAAACACGACACGTTTCGACCTCTGTGGTCTTCCTCAGGCAAGATAAACAACATTTAAGACAATGAAAACGAAGAACGAGCAATCATTAATCTACTCAAAATGGCGCAAAATGAACGTGGAATGGAGCATTCCTTTTCGCCCAATTATTTTGCGCCAATTATTTTGCACTCAATCTGTATTATTGTATTATATATTATATTGTATTGTAGCTGGTCACGATCTTTTGTGTGAGAAGATACGGTAGTATCAGCATTATAACTTGCAATTACAATCTGAGAGGCCTCCTTGTCTGTCTTCAACACAGCAGGGAGATCCAGATTCCTGACTATCCGTAGACATAGGGTAATCCTTCCTGCCCTAAAAAGTAACATTAACATCGGAAGTCTGCGTAGTAAAATTGGTGGTATATTGCTCAGCAGTAAAAATAAAGATTAGTTTAAATACCTATGACCATAGCAAGAAACTGACTTTGCTGAAGGAAAGATGCAATAGTGGTTTTGAAGGAGGGAGCCTACTCATGAACAGAGAACTAAATTCAACGTCTATTTAGATTGAGGCTGGCACATCATATATATTGAAAGTCGAACAAACATGTAGATGGTCTAGCTAATTTGGTTCTTTTTCGAGTAATGGCCAAACATAGGACTTCCGGAATCAGAAAATTAAGGTGTAATTATCCTGTCAACAAATCCTTTGAAAAGAAAGGTGTAAAATGAGAAGACAGAGATGAAATTCATCACTGTGATAAAAGATGGGTATGTAGCAAAAACTAGTCCATCCATTAGATGACAGATTGGCCTACGTTTACTAAGGGAAGCAGAACTGAGACAGTCCCGCTCCCCTCACGTCTGCAGTCCGTAGAGATGAAGCGGCCAATCTGATGCTCCATCGTCTTTCGTCTTTCAAGGGTTTATTTCTGGAAGGGTCCTTACATGACGATTGGTACTTCGAGGTGGACCAGACACTGACTGAGGAAAGTGGGAGCAGATTCTGCTGGGTTTCAGACCACCTTGATATTGCTGTTCCACTTAGAGTCTGAAGGAAGATGTGTACTGGTGCTACTACTGGCCTTGTTGAAGTGTCCACAGCTTGGCTGCAGGTTTACTTGCATAAGCCGTGACGGTTTAATGAATCTGATTTACTGCTTCGTGAGTATCAATAACCCCATGAATCTCTCTCTCTCTCTCTCTGTCTGTCTGTCTCTGTCTTTTGTCTCTCTCTCTCTCTCTCTCTCTCTCTCTGCATTGAAGAGGGCGATAGGCTATTTTTGCGCATGCGTAAATGAAGTAAACAAAAGCTGCTTAAAATAGTACGGCTTTCCGGAGAATCATACCACGTAGGGAAGAAAGGTCTTCACTGTATATGTGAACGATATTACGATGAGGGAAATGGAATAGAAAACAAGTGTTTTGTATGCTAGTATCGACAGTATTAATATTATGAGTTTTAAAAACAATAATATTTATATCAACCTACATTACGCTCATAAGGAAGAACGTACTAAGAAGTATTAATGTATAATTAAGATAGAATTCTGCATGTACATACTGTCATGGAAGAATGTTTGTTGCAGTCATGGTAAATTTTGTTCTAATTATATAAAATTGATTTACTTTTTGTTGCGTACCCATGTGAATAGGCTGATGGCCTCACATTAAAGTCACGAGTCACGAGTCTCTCTCTCTCTCTGTGTCTCTGTCTCTCTGTCTGTCTGTCTGTCTGTCTGTCTGTCTGTCTCTCTGTCTGTCTGTCTCTCTCTCTCTCTCTCTCTCTTGTGTAAATCGTGACGTTTTAATGAATCCGATTTCTGTCGCCCAAATGGTGATCTTCGTGGTGAATGTCGGGATGCTTCCGGCCCTCGTGACGTGTGGCTTCATCGCCAACGTCATCAACATGGCTGTGTTTCTTCGACAGGGACTATCAGACCGGATGCGCGTGTGTCTCTTCAGGTAAGAGACGCATCTTTGTTGATACTATGACCCCCCCCCTTCTGTGTATAGATACGTGTGTGTGTGTGTGTGTGTGTGTGTGTGTGTGTGTGTGTGTGTGTGTGTGTGTGTGTGTGTGTGTGTGTGAGTGTGTGTGTGTGTGTGTGTGTGTGTGTGTGTGTGTGTGTGTGTGTGTGTGTGTGTGTGTGTGTGTGTGTGTGTGTGTGTGTGTGTGTGTGTGTGTGTGTGTGTGTGTGTGTGGTGTGTGGTGTGTGTGTGTGTGTGTGTGTGTGTGTGTGTGTGTGTGTGTGTGTGTGTGTGTGTGTGTGTGTGTGTGTTGTGAGTATGTGTGTGTGTGTGTGTGTGTGTGTGTGTGTTGTGAGTATGTGTGTGTGTGTGTGTGTGTGTGTGTGTGTGTGTGTGTGTATGTGTGTGTACTGAATGTGTGATATACATGGAGAGAGAGAGAGAGAGAGAGAGAGAGAGAGAGAGAGAGAGAGAGAGATGGCGAACTCAAATTGACCCAAAGGAGACCAGTCTGGTCATAACACAATACATGAACATCCCATTACCCAAATATTAAATCAGAATTTAACACACATGACTGGATGGTGTGGTACGTGTGGATGTGGAACAAGCTTGTGGCTGCGGGGTGAATTTTTGTGTATTATGTGTTGTTCTAGTTAACGGGGCACGTGTTTTGATGTGTGTTCTTGTTCGTTGTAAACACCTAGAGAATTCGGTTGTTTAGGAATATAAATGTTCCGTATGGTAATAATGACAATAAAAATAGTAACAACAACAATGATAATAATAATAATAATGACAACAACACAATGACAATAATGATGCTAATAATTGTTATAATGTTAATAGTGGTTCATGAATAACTGGTGGTTACCAATGTTCTCTGAATGTCTCTCTGTCTCTGTCCGTCTCTGTCTCTCTGTCTCTCTCTGTCTCTGCCTCTGTCTGTCTGTCTGTCTGTCTGTCTGTCTTCCTCTCTCTCTCTCTCTCTCGTGTGTGTGTATGTGTGTGTGTGTGTGTGTGTGTGCGTGTGCGTGCGTGCGTGCGTGCGTGCGTGCGTGTGTGTGTGTGTGTGTGTGTGTGTGCGCGCGCCCCGCGCACGTGCGCGTGTATAACTGAGTGCGCAAAACAAGTGATTTACTTATATGATTGAGTCTCATTGTATCCATCTACTTTTTCATGATGAATACTGATAACATATGTAAACGATCTGACCTCGGTTGTGAAAACTGGCAACAAATTTCCGTTGTCACACGCATCATCATGAATCACGTAATTGTGTCGCCTTCTCTCAGCCTGGCCGTGTCGGACGCGGGTTATCTGCTGTCCATCCTCTGTGGGAAAACCTACGCTCTCATCAGTCTAGTGGACCCAGTAGCGGGCAACTACTGGGAACAAGCTCAAATCAGACTGTGCAGTAGGCTGGCCTTCGTGGGACTGTCCAACACGATCACCACTATCATAGCAGTGGAGAGATGTTTTTCTGCGTGCTCAGTCCTTTGAAGGCTGCCAAGTTCTTCAAAACAAGGTGAGCGAGTGTCACTGGGAATGGGCTGTTGTTGTGTGCTTTCGATTTCAAACCTTTTTTTTTCTTCTTATGCATGAACGTACACACTGGCCTCTGTTATTCAGGGTCCTTCAGCTTTTCGAGGTCAAACTTGAGCCGTGTACGTTTCTGTTTGCTAATTGACTTCGGACGTAGCTGGACAATCATCATCAGCAAGTCATGGTCACTTCCTACATCTCCTCCCGGGAGGCTGCGTGTCTCCATGGTGTTCACACTTGACTAAAATGTCTCTCACCAAAATTCAATTATTTCGGATGTGCCACGTCCATCGTCTTAATGCTTTGTGGTGTCTAAAAGTAATTACCATTATGAGATTGTTAAAACTGACAAGCTCTTGTTGGATGCATCGGTCATTCGCCTCAGTTGGGAAATACCCGCCCCTTCAGTTCTTGTAACCCTCTTCTCCTATCGTGGCGTTCCAGTCCCCTTTTACTGCTAGGATGTCTTTCTTGGGAACTTGATCTGATACTTCCTGTAGCTGGTCATAGAAGTCTTCTACGTCGTCCTCACTGTGCTCTAAAGTTGGGGCGTACGCTTGCATGATGGCGATGTTTAAAGGGGGTTGCCCTTAGTCGTATGGTGATGAGCCTGCTTGAAACTGGCTGGCATCCCATGACAGCGTTGACAGTGTCTTTGTGAACGAGAAAACCCACACCATGCTCATGTCTGTCTTCTATTTGACTGAAGTGCAACTTTTGGGCTTCTTGAGTGGTAGTTTTTTCAAAGTTCTTCCATATCGCTTCGCAAGTCCTAAGATGTCCCAGCAGTATTTTTCCATTTCATGTGTGCGTTCTTCCAGTTTTCTTGCTCATCTCAGTGTTCTTACTTCCCATGCGCCAAGGACAATTTTATTTCTGGCACGAATTCTCTTTATTAGCATACCAGGGCAGACATACTTTCCATCTCTGCCCTGGTACCCAGCGGAAGGCTCGGCCCTTGGTGATCCGGGCGACGACCGATCCGGTATGAATTGAGTGTTGGTTTTATCTTCATGTGGCGTGACTTTGGCAGTTGACACCTGGCGAAACCCATCCATCTCCCGGTTTGACCGCAGCCCATGTTGTCCGACCCGGAGCCTCACCCTGGCGGCGGACACATGGCCGTTAGGCTGGGTGGCAGCCCTTCCATCCTGGCCAGTGATGCCATGTCAACATCGTCAGTCAGATGTGAAACCTGGGGCAAACGAAACTGACCTGATATGTCAGCCATGATGCTTCCAAGGAGTTCATCAATGTAATGATTTCGGCAGGCTCACTATTGCACTGCCACCACTATGCTAACAACTCTCACACGCAGCATAGACAACCCGCAGGCCAAGCTTTAAAAAAGATAGGATTTTATTCCAGAAACGAGAGTCCCATGCTATATTCAGCTATCCTGCAGTGCCTTCTTGTCACAATCGGGGGCAGCAACCACCAAAACAATAGTAACTCTAAACAACTAACTAACTACATCATTAGCCAAAGCAATAGCGATCTATATTTTTCAAGAGAGAAAATGATATTTCATGCATTTTCAAAATAAAATGGAAATCAAGCTCATATGTTTCTGGGGAGACAATTCTATGAAATACAGGGAAAATGATGTACTTTGCGACTGAAATTTTAATCAGAAGTCAACTGCAAATATGCTTCCAAGACAAAATGTCAGTTGTGATTGTTGTTCGATGAGGTGTAATAGAAAAACAGCCGTAGAGGGTGACAATCTCACAAATGTGTTCCCACTGATCTTTCAGAAGATAAATGGTGTGGATATTGTTCGAGATGTTTCTATTAGTGTCAGGAATCAACGTTAGTTTGTATTGTAACCTTGATTTGAAATGTACATCTCCCCCCCTCCCCCCCCCCCCAAAGGTTTTCAACCCTGGTATTACAAACAATAAGACTTGAATTGACTCATTTCATGCACGTGCCTTGTAAAAACTTGAGTGTCACACAAATTCATTGCTTCTTTGTGCACAAAGTCACCTAATTCATTGCTTCTTTGTGCACAAAGTCACCTAATTCATTGCTTCTTTGTGCACAAAGTCACCTAATTCATTGCTTCTTTGTGCACAAAGTCACCTAATTCATTGCTTCTTTGTGCACAAAGTCACCTAATTCATTGCTTCTTTGTGCACAAAGTCACAAAATGACTTCAGGACCAAGAACATGAACCACACACATGACTCAATTTTACTGGATTGTACTGATTGTAAATGTTGTTTGACAGGTACATGGTGACGCTGATCGTGACGATAGGCATGTACATTGTGGCAGTGAAGTACATAGGTCTGAACCTAAAGTACCAGACAGTGCCAGTCACAAATTCTCTGACCAACACCTCCATTTTCATCAATCGTCTAACCCCGTTCTACATTCGTCACAGAACCATCATCGAAATCATCTATCTCCACATGGTTTCTGTAGCTCTCCCCTGCGCATCCTTGATCATCGTCATCATCTGTACTGTCATCGTCATTTTTCGCCTCAAGGTCACCGCCAGCTGGCGTCGCACATCAGTGTCCAATGTGACATCAGTGGAGAAACAGAAGCATTGATGACGCGAATGCTGGTGACAGTATGTTGTGTTTACATCATTTGTATGACGCCTTCAGTGACCAGGGTGATGCTGCTGAGTCGTTTACCAGGTTTCCTCAGCACCGGGTACCTGTGTAATCTGTATGTGATTTCCAACACTCTGACTGTACTGCCTGAAGCCTTTAACTGTTCCGTCAATTTTCTGATCTATGTGAAACAGAGTTCTCAGTATCGATCCACTCTTAAACGGCTGTGTTGCTGGTACAAGCGAAGCATGAAGAAAGGAGACTATTGAAAGTCACGCATCAGCTGGACAATTAGCTGTGCCCTCAAACCCCCGAAGTCATAATTTACACGGACTGCAAACTGTGAGCTCCCTTGTTGACGCCAATAACTTGGACAGTGAGCCAAGACTGTGTATCCATAATATTACAGTGACACAGGTTTCTTGTTCTTGTTGTTTTTGTTCTTCTTGCTCTTGTTCTTATTCTTCTTGTTCTTGTTCTATTTCTTGTTTTTTGTTCTTCTTCTGGTTCGTTTTGTTCTTGTTCTTGTTTTTGTTTTTTCTTCTTCGTTGTTCTTTCTTCTCCATGTTTGGCGTTCTCAACCATGCTTAAGTGCTAGTCCTGTCTTGTGGACGAAATCCGTCATCCGTCTTTGCTACGTCGCTTGTACCCAAAGCTTCTCTCTAGGTGCACTGCACTGTGCCACGTTTTCTTGTCGTAGAGTGTGAAAGGTGGAACAAGGTTAGAGAATATGGGTCGGTGTCTGTGGATCTTACCTATGGGAGACGCCTTTAGCAGAGGAGATACGAAAAGAGATGACAATATCCTATTGCCATTCTGCAGATTGTGCTCTTTCGAACTGATAATACTTTCCCACCTCAGCTCTTTTCTGCAGATGCTGCGACCATGTGCTCTTGGAATAACGCACGTTTAATTTCGTTTCGCTGATGGACCTTCTCCAAAGACCCCATGTTCACCCATTCCAAGGCATTTTAATAAAGTGTGGCTATATAGCGATAATGGCAAAGATTATGCTTTTCATCAGAGAGTTCTGAAATGTCATTAATGTATACGTTTCATCAGGTAGCTTTGGAAAGTCATGAATGTATGCATTTTATCAGATAGTTTTGAAGAGTCACGAATGTATACAAGGAACAATTATTCAACTAGAGCCCACAGTGATATACAGAGCACACAGAACGCATTACTTTCAGGAACAGGGTGAATGATGGTGTGCATCATCATCATTATCTTTGCATGGTACAAGGTGAACGAAAGTGTCCATTATCACGTTATCTCTTTGCTGTACTTGTAGTGTGCCTAATCATATTTCCTTCATGTACTGAAAATGGTAGTATGCATAATCACATTCCCTTCATGTACTGCAAATGGTAATGCACAAGTCATATTTCCTTTATTATCTGCGCATTGAATGGTAGTGTATATTATCATATTACCTTCATGTGCTGCAAAATGAATGGTAGTGTTCATCATAATATTTCCTTCATATGTTGCAAGATGAAAATGGTAGTGTATATCATTATATTTCCTTCCTGTAGTGGAAGGTGAACATTATTGTTCATAATCATATTCTCTGTATTTGGTGTGAAGTGAATATTAGTGTTCATCATCAAGTTACCTTCATGTGGTGTAAGGCATACGTTAGTGTTCATCATTATATTACCTTTATTTGGCACAAGGTGAATGTTTATGTTCGTCATCATATTACTTGTATTTGGTGCAAGGTGAATGTTATGTCCATCATCATATTACCTTCATGTGGTGCACCGTAAATGGTGGTTTGACACCAACATGTTATCTTGCTGCATCCAGGCAGTATGTGAACGCTAATATGACGCTAATAGTAGATGTTTATGCTTTGCATTTGGGTTAACAATTTGAATGGAAACCTTGCTTAACGTTAACTTCCGGTTAGCATCACACTAAGGGCTGTAATACGTTAAAAATTAGTAACCCTCAGTATAAATCAATTGCTGTTGCAGCAGTTGCTTTTCACTCTTAGTTTTGTGTATATTTTCAGTTTGTAACACAACTGACCAATAATATTAAAGTCTATTTCGGTTTGTCTGTTCGAAAAAGACTGTAAGAGAAAGGATGCACGTCCAAATATGAACATTTCTCAAACGTTGACATAATCACAAAAAGGAAAGGATCGCTATGAACAATGTCAACTGAAAATCTTGTGAAAGATGGAGTCTGCACCTCACTCGGCAGAAAAAAAAATCAGAGGCACAAGTTGCAGTGAAAACGGAAATAAACAGTCGTTCTTGTTCCAACAAGTAGAGGTCTTAACAAAAACTACGTGAATGCATTCCACATTTTAATTCATCGCCAAACAGATATAATGAGCGCTAACCAGGAAAGATCGGAAATGCATGCGTCAAGAAAGCGTCATGTATATTACGTGAAATAATGCTAAGAATATGACGTCAACATTCTTGATGATGCATATTTAGATTATTTAGATATTTTGGTGAACGATATGACATATAAGTCGCTGCCTTGATGTTTTCATCCCATACAAAGAGAGTACATGAAGAAGGCAGAAACAGGCGTCTGTCATGCACTGACACTGAGTGTAGGGTGAATGGAGAGAAAGTTCGTTCTCCTTCCCTCCTTCCAGTCAGGGATGGCATCCCTGCCCCGTGGTCAGAGATCTTCGCACAGGCCATTGTCAGCACACAGATGCATGATGCTATGTGAGTACGTGTCTTCTTCCATCACCATCGACCTACGATGGCCTCTTTTGAATCCTCCCAATGGAAAATCCTCTGTGAAATTGCCCAACTGTTTGTACATCGGGACAGCTGAAGAAGAGATGTCCGAAGTATGACAGATCACACATTTAGCCACCATGGTTTTTCAAAACGATCCACCATTGTGTTTCAGTGGATTCCATCCACTGTGGGATCACCGGGAATGAGAAGGGTGACGCTCTGTCCAAGGCAGGCAACAGCATGGAACAGTTCAACCAGCTGGTGATCCACAGAGATGACAAAACTGTCATCCACAACAAGGACCAGAACCAGTAGAAGAGAAAGCTGGTTGCTGATAGTGGTGCTGATCCAATCCATCAGATCCAGAGATACCAGGGAACTATCCTCTTCAGACTGAGAACTGGCCACTGCCGACTGCTGTGCCAACTCAGCTGAATTAAGATTGCCCGCACTGACGAATATCCTTGTGGCACTGGATCTGAGACCCCAGAACACATCCTCCAACACTGTCCATGCTATAATGTTCTACGGGCGTCAAACCTGACAAGAGGGTGCAGCGCTACGACGCAGCTTTAGGGCAGCCGTCAAGACCTCAGATCTGATCCAAGCGATAAAATCAACCGCAGAAGAAGAAGAATATGTATAAGATCGTACAGTAAGAAGGCGTTTTTTATTATTATAGGAACTTTTATTTCACTAAAAGTAGTGTTCTCTCCTCCAGTATTGAATTCAAGAGATATAGTGAAAAATAAAACCTGAAAATTCCAGATAACAAATTGAAATGTGTGCATTCTGTCAACAGGCATAGAGACGCGATTAAATGAGAAGAAGCGAAACTTGAAATGAGTGTAGATAAATGTGATCCAGAGGTGTGGGGGGTGGGGGTTTACTTTAGATCGAATTTATCATCTGTATGTGGTTTTACCACAAGATATGAGGCGACAGGCATTAAACAGCAATTACCGTAGAGTTTCGTGCGTATTGTGTTGCTTTGAAAAAAAAAAACGTACAAGCAAAAAAACAAAACAAAAACAAACAAACAAAACAAACAAATACAAAAAAACAAACAAACAAACAAACAAAAAACACTAGCTCTGTAAAGGAATGGTTTGGCATTTCACAGCTTAAGGATATAGTGACCCGTTCTCACGGATAGGGACCCAAGTCGCCAGCCCACAATCGTACAGCAGGTCGGAAAAGGTTGTGAGGGTCGATCTGGGTGATTTTGAGAGATTTTTGGTTCAACAGAGTTTATAAGCATTAATTTATCATATTTTAGTCTCACACTTTACAAATCAGCCTTTAAATGTGTTAAAATTGCGTTTTTGAATGAGGTACCCCCTCTAAAAAGAACAGAAAATGTCCTCACAACAAAGCGGTCTTTTTTAAATTGTGATTTTCGTTAATGAACCCCTGCAGGGCCCCCATCATGTTATATACCAATTGAAAGATCTGTAAGCCAACTTGACGCTCAGACGTATGCCCTTTTTATAGAAACCATTCAGAAACTTCCTTTCTCGCTTAAAGTTCGTAAACAGAGCTCTAACCTTTAACCAATCACGTGCACCAAAACGAAAAAATTGCTTGGCAACCGCGATCTTACCCGATACGCGACTGGCTGTTCATACTGTCAACAAACCAAACGGGATGTGACCTATTCCTGTCTCAGAAAGCCCGGTCGTGTTTGATCTGAAGTTTGCGAAAATGGAGAAATCGTGGAAAAATCGTCGCTCTGCTGAATTCTTGCGATTCCAGCAATATGAGAAATGAAGATCAAGTTGAATTGGAAGAACTGATGAATGAATACTTCACGGCAGACAGTGAAAAGGATGATGGGTGGTCGGATTCTGAGTCAGATGAAGATGAAGATGATTAAAATTTGGCACTGACGGTACAGTCAATGATGAAAACAAGGAAGAAAAGAAGAACCTGCCGTTCAAGTCAAAGGTGGTACAGAATCTCTCGACTCAGATTTTGCCGAGAATATGCGGAAGCAGTGCGATTTTCTGACGAGAGCCGAAGAATTTTCTTGTGGCGTAAGCAGATCAAGTATGCTGGCAGCCACAATGATGACTAAAGAAGTGGGCGCATCAAACAGTTATATCTCCACAAGAGATTGTGACGGTGCGGTGCAGATGTCAGTCAAAGATATGGACAGAGGTTAATCATTTTGTTTCTTTCTTCCATGTGTGTGTGTGGTGTGTGTGTGTGGTGTGTATGTGTGTGTGAGAGAGAGAGAGAGAGAGAGAGAGAGAGAGAGAGTGTGTGTGTGTGTGCATGTGTGTGTGTGTGTGTGTGTGTGTGTTTTTATGATGGCAACTGATGAGACAGCCTAGAAGATGGACTTAACTTAAAGTACTTGAGTGTATATATTTTTTTTTTCATTTTTGTTTCTTTATATTGTGTAAAAAGTAATCTATTGTTGATTTGGAATTATGACCATAACATCACCTCTATCCATTGATTGATTAAAGACTCGTATGATTTGGTAATTGTACAATACGAATCAGAATTTGTCCCGGCCATCCCTACCACGGCCTCATGCACATCTCCTTCGAGAAGCACGAACACGAACACACAGCGGCTGTTGTTTAGTGCATCAGTGTGTGTTTCGGGGTGCGGAAACAAGGGAGAGACAGCACTCTCACTGGCCCGTGTGTGTGTGTGTGTGTGTGTGATGTAAGTATGTAGCCTGCCTGCGATGCGCGTCGACAAAGCCGTATCATGGACTGCGAAACTGTCGCAAACCTACATCATGCGCAACGTTTAATTAACGTTGAACAAGAGTTCTTTTTCACGCTTTGTTTCGACTAGTTTGCAACGCTGCCGGTCTCTGCCTCGCCTTCAGTGACATTCTCTTCGCTGCCGTACGTAGTGTGCTCGCAGCCGCCATTTGCAATAGGACAAAGGGACACAATTCTGTTCTTCCGAGTCCTCGATTCCAAATCGATCAAATGCTTACCCTTCACAGCTTGAGGAGAGGTAGCATGGACAGGCCCAACTGATGGACTTCGGATTCTTCACAAGACCGAGCGAGAGAGGACCGACTGCCACCTCGGCATCAGTACGTGACGCGCCATTCTCCGCATCAGTACGTGACTCGCCATTCTCTGATTCCTTTGTCCTAGCAAAATCTTGGGACGAAGGAGCCACGTGCTATGTTTGTGTGCCGGTTGTCTGGATTCCTACTTGATATACTGCACGCCAGACATGCTGAAGAGACACATATTTGGTAGGTGGGCAGTTTTGTCCATTGCCCAATTCTTCCGACAGAAGAGTTTCTTTTCTTATCTCATTGACAGAGTCTCAGGGGGTAGTTTTATTGTACTGAATGACAGTCAGTCTCTTCAACTTCTTGAAAGCATCATCGTCAACATCCAGTTTCTGGTATGGATGACTGCCCAAGCCTCTGAAATGTCTCTGTGATGTCCTCGTAGACTTGCCAAGCCTGCCAAGCAGACTTCGTGCCCCTGTCATTGAAGGCAGAGGTTGCATTACAAACTGAAACTACGTGAAACACAGGTAATGCACATGATCGTGACTCTCAAAAGCTTGCACAGATGGCGTTGATGTGGTAGTACCTGTAACATTCTTGCCCATGCCAAAAGCCACCCAAATGTCAGCCAGGGATTGGACTGCAGGCAGATCATGGACTACGCCTGCAAGGATGACAACACTGTCACTAGTATCAGTGTCCAAAGTTAGCTCTCTTGTACAGTCTTTTCACCAATGCATGAACCACATGAACCACGATCCTGGTGTCTGCCTCCTCATGATTGCAGTTTTGCATGCTGATGCCAGCACCAACAAGTACCACAGCTTGCCCTGACGAAATATACACAGCCTTTGCTGGTGGCCAGGTGAAGTCCTTAATCTTGGAATTCAAGAAAGAAAACGGCTCCTGCTCGTTCACTGGGTCGCGGAGAAAGTCCATCCATTTGCCTGGCAGTTCAGTCTTCCCTGACACTTTTCTGCGTATACCCTTGCGTCTCTTTTCCCGGTGCACTCTTTCCACCTGTTGGTCCGTGTGCATCCCACACAATGCCCAACCTCGTGACTGGGTTCACCTGTTTCTCCAGGTAAAATCTAAATGGTCTGTCTGCATACTCCTGGAAGGTGCTGACGCTGGCAACGGGAAGGCAGTGGACGACGACGGTACCCTCCAGGACTTTGCAGCCATAAGTTGAAGGTAATTCTGGTTGCTTGGGCTGCTCAAGACAGGTCAGATTTGGTATCTGGTAAACGGAGCTTGCCAAAGTCAGAAAGAGAGGGAGGAAAGGACTGTATCTCATGTTCAAAGAGCTCTTCCTAGTCACCGTATTTGTTTAGCACAGAGATATGTAGAGCTGGCCAAAAAGTGTCACATTGTCCTGAAACACTTTGATCTTCTTACCCCTGCTTAGATACTACCTTGCTTTGATGTTTCTTGGAGAACACAAGATAATTCTTCTTGAGTATGTCATGGATGGAGTAGCTGCGCACTTCAAGCACGTTCTTGATAAATTCCTGGCACTGTTTCTTGCCTGTGTTTTTCCAAGGTGCGCAATGGAGCAACAGCTGATTCATCGGCACAGTTCTTCTTCTTTTTTGTAGCTGTCCACCTTCAACCAACTGAAGATTCTGATACTAACAAAGGGTTTCCGGTAATACCAGAATATATATATGAAGATGCTGCCGGGATCAACAGCTTGAAGTGGTAGGGAAAGGAAGTAGGGTTTGGGGCCACCCACTAATCTTCAGGTTTCAAGGAGGGGCAAAGGTAGACCCTTCTCAGTGGGAAGGACAACAGGTGCGGATGAGGGGTGAGGGGATACAGAAGACAGGATGGGGAAGGGGGGAGGGGAAGAGGGGAGGGGGGAGGTGGAGAGTTATATGCAACAAGATTTGAAGCCCTCCAGCGAAGCTGATGTTACTGTCTCAGCTGGAAGGTTGTTCCATTCTATCCCAGTGCGTGGGAAAAAGCCATTCTTCCTGTAGTTCCTGTAGTAGGACTCATTGGCATACTGCAGCACGTTGGAGTTACGAGTGTCATAGTGATGGGTGTGGCGAGGAGGAACATGTACGGAGTCGATCATGATGTCTCCATGATGGAATTTGAAGAATGCCGACAGCCGGATCTGACGTCGTCCGTCTTCAAGCGGTGCCCGGTGAAGTTGTTTGTACATCGCACTAACGCTGGAAGTCTGACGATAGTGGTTAACTACCCAGCGTGCCGCCCTTCGTTGCACCTTTTCAAACGCCGTTTTGTTCCCTTCTGGTATGGTCCCATACTTGGCAGGCATACTCCAGGGTTGGGCGAACCAGGGCTTTGTAGGCTTTCTCCCTCCTCTTGATGGAACCTATGTTGAGGCTCCGGTTGACCAAGCCAAGGGTCTTGGAGGCTTTGTTGGCGATGTTGCTGATGCGGGGTTCCCATTTCAAATTGGTAGACAGGGTAACACCCAAATACTTTTCCTCCATAGTGGTCTGGAGATTTTGGCCATGCAGGTGGTAAGTAGTCTTAAGTTTTTCGCCAAAGTTTTTCGCCAAAGTGCAGTACGTGGCAGTTGTCCGGGTGGAGGGACATGAGCCAAGTCTGTTCCTATGCTTCCAGCATATCCAGGTCTTCATGGAGGATGGATTGATCACTAGCCTTCCTGGTAGTCTTGTGGCAGGCAGTGTCGCCTGTGAAAAGTCGCACGGTTGATGAGTGACCTGCCAGGATGTGATTTATGTAGGACAGAAAGAGGCAGGGACCCTTCCTAGGGGAGTCCTGGGGGACACCTGACTCCACCCCTACAAACACCGACATTGTTCCATCCACTACCACTTCCTGTTGTCTGTCCGTCAGGTTAACATGATCCATGATAACATAGTGTTGGAGCTTATGGACTAAAAGTGAATGGCAGACCTCGTCGAAGGCTTTGAAGAAATCCAACACCACGACGTCGTGCTGTCTGCCCTTCTCTCGGTCAAGACTGATTTCATCCATAAGTCCGAGCAAGCTGGTTGACACAAGAACGACCTCGGTGGAACCCACGCTGTTGTTTGCAGATGATGTTGTGTTTCTCAGCAAAGCTCTTCCCTGTGTGGACCAGTATGTGCTCGAGGATTTTTCCAGGCACGCTTGTCAAAGACATTGGACGGTAGTTTTCTGGCCTGTAGCGCTCCCCAGTCCCTGGGAACAATTCCTGTATTGACGCATGACTGGTAGAGCAAGATGAGAGTGGGCGAGAGTTCATCTGCGAGTTCCTTAAACGGGACTGATGTTATCCGGTCCAGGCGGACACGGTCCAGGCGGACAAGGGGGTCAAAGTTCTTCAGCAGTTTGCGCACTCCTTCTTCTGTGATAGAGATGGTGTCACAACAGGGCCGTTAGTGCGTGCGTTAGTGTTGAGACCTTTTCTTGCAGTGAAGTCAGTAGAAGAGCAAGGGAAACTTTAATGAAGGCGGACTGGAACTATCGGTTTAGAGTCTCTGCCTGGTCCTTGGCCTCAAAGATCAGTATACCATCGATCTCGAGGGGGGAGACATTTGCCGGTTCTTGCCGCTTTGACTTGATGTAAGTCCAGAAGTTCTTGTCCGTCTTCACATTCCCGTCACCTCTGTTCTCAATTAGCTCTGCAGTATGGGCCCAGTAATTCCTTCGGAGCTGGCGCTGGACTTGGCGCTTGAGCTTCTTGAGCACTGATAGGTGTCCTGGGTTGGCAGATTTCTTCCATTTTTGTAGGCCTTGTCTCTCCGCCTAATAAGCCTTTTGGTTGAGTAATCCACCCTTATCTTGTTGTTGCCCTGTGTATAGGCCTTAGAGTGGTGTGCGGACTTTGGTCTTTATCTATGGCTAGCAATCCTTCCGTGAACTTGCACCATTATTTTGATAGGTGGCCTGCCACCTGGCAGATTTCTTAGGCCGATTGTTTTTGTGGGAGGCCTTGTGTTGTCTCCGCTAATAAGCCTTTTTGGTGTACGTTATCCACCCTTATCTTGTTGGTGTTAGGCCCTAGAGTGGTGGTGTGATCTTTTTCTTTATTCTGGCTAGCAATCCTTCCGTGAACTTGCACAGTCTATCTCCTCAGTATTGTTCGAAGTGCCGAAGATGGTGACAGTGGCGTTGGAGAATTCCACCGCTGCCTCCTGAGGGCTGGCCAGTTAGCTCTGTTGTATTGGGGACAGGCCTCTTCGTGTTGTTTCGGCGGCAGGGTGGCTTTGAAACTCTACGAACACACCCAGGTGGTCTGTTGCCAGAGTTGAGTTTTTCTTTGATACTTTTCAATTCTTCTTTGTTCGTGTCAATGACCCTGATATCAGTCTCTTTTTTTTTTTTCATTCATCTGAGAATTTTTATCATCTGAGAATGTCTTCTTCTAATCGTTTTACTTCTCGCAAAGTTTCTTTTCTTTGCTTTGGGTTTTGGATCTTATTTTCATCAACAAGAAATCAGGAA
>JADBJO010006300.1:61063-66063 GCA_016801955.1 Conus betulinus | reverse complement strand
CTTCAATTAAAAAAAAAAAGCTGAATGTGAGGGGCACGCGAGAGCGAACGTGTGTACAGATGACACGGCGCGCGTGTGAGTGTGTGTTGCCGCGCGCTATGCGGTGTGTGTGTGTGTGTGTGTGTGTGTGTGTGTGTGTGTGTGTGTACACGCGCGTGTGCGCGTGTGGGTGGTTTCTTTTTTTTTTTTTTTCTTTCTTTTAGATACCTGGCCAGAGTTTTAGGGCGGATTGAGTTGCTCGTGTTTTCCTGGCAAGCTGGCATTCTCGAGATGTCCCTGGGTGGGACTGTAACTGTATTCAGACTTGTTGCAATCTTGGGTTGGTCGATCTTGAAGAATCTTCCACATTTTTCTCGACAGTGGCAGTTGGGGTCAGTGTATGACCCGGAAGTGACTGATGCATATCTGTCGGGAGCGTGGCAGCAGAGAGTCCTCAGAAGAGAAGCCCCTTTCAAACAAGTGTTTCGGCCCTTATCTCCTGACACTCTAGGGGGTTGGGCCACACCCGGATCATGACTCCGGTGTCCCTCTGCTGCCCCTTTTTTTCCCATCTTGGGACGAGCCATGGCTAGGATTCGAACCCACGACCCTCTGGACATGCTCATTTTCCACTTAATGACTCGCGCACTAACCACTTAGCCACTGGGACACCTGATATTTGTAGGAAAGTTAAACCTTATGAAGTTCACTTTTGTTCCTCCTTGACCAGATCCAGCTTGAACACCACTCTGCCGCTTCTGCCATTGCTTTCAGGGCTCTGGTTTTTTTCCCTCCTGCAACTGAGAGCTGTTTTATGAGGCTGTATGCACACGTTCCTACAACCCTCCCTCCCCCCCTATCTCCAATGTTCTGCAGTGAGGACTTTGACCTGATAGCCTTCTCTCCTCGGGCTGTTTGCCAGATCAGCATACTTTTCAGTCTTGTAGATTTGAGCTGCCTCCATTCTGTTCTCATATGGCACTGTGAGCTCAATCATGATCAGCTGCTTGGTTGACTGAGAGTGGACTACTATGTCTGGTCTCATGTCACTCTTGCTGATGATCTCTGGGTGACTCTTCCATTCTGGGAGGTCTGCAGTGCACTCCCAGTCATCTGTCCCGTCCAGCAGACTCTGCCTGCATGTTCCGAGTGGCACTGTTGTTCTTGGCCATGATTCGCTGCCTCCTGCCGTGAAGAATGTTGCGGGTGCTTTTGGAGTCCTGATTTTCCCTTTTGTGGTGTTGGTACTAGCCCAGACTACTTGTACAATCTCTTTGAGCACTTGATTGTGCCTCCATGTGTATCTTCCTTGAGCCGGGGCTACTTTACATGAGCTTCGGACATGCTCCACTGTTTGTTTTTCATGGCAGAGGGGGCATGAAGGATCGTCTGTTTTCCCCACTTCACCAGGTTTGCATTTGAGGGCAGAAGGGCATATGCAGATCTGAGAATGAAGCTGATCCTGAGAGGGACCATGTGCCAAATGTCACTCCAAGTGAGACTTCTTTGGAGTGCATTCTCCCACGTTGTCCATTGCCATTGCTGGCTCTGCTGGACTGCTTTTTTGGAGTCTTTTTTGGTCTTCTTCTTTTCTCATCTCCTGAATCATTATGTCTCTTTTGGCTTTCCTTTGGCCTTTGACCACCATTCAGTTTTGGTCACCCCTCTGTCCTAGTCTGTTGGTCTGTGTGTGTCCCTGTTATTTCTCTGCTCTTGAGACTTTCTTTTACAGAATCCATCGCCTCTTGAACTTCTCATTTTCTGCCTGTCTTCATCTGGGGCTTGATTGCTTCTACCACCTTGTCTCCTGAGTCATCCAGCATGCTTTGAAGTCTGATCTTCCCTGCTTTTCAGTGTATAGCGAGTATAGCGCGCTATGTCAGTCAGACAGGGTGGGACGCCAAGCCATTTCCTTGTGAAATTTGTTGATTTTGGATTCCATTGCCTCCACTGTGCTGGTGCAGATGTCGTATATCATCAGAGGCCATAGCAGCTTTGGTATCAGCATGAACTGCAGACACCAGACCTTGTATTTGCCAGGGAGCCCACACTGGTCAATGGACTCCAAGCCTTCTTCCGACATCTGTTTGGGTTTCTTTTGCTCTTTGTATGTTTTTCAGCGTATCATCATACCATCTTCCAAGGCTCTTGACTGGCTCTTTCTGTGACTGTTGGAATGGCCTGGTTGGCAACACTGAAGACCACAGATTCGGCCACTTTTCCTTACCTCAGTGAGAGACTCCGTGATTTCTTTGGCTTGAACTTCATTCTGGATGAGGTAACTATGTCGTCCAGCCTCTCCAGCACATGACGTGTCTCGTCTTCTCTGGATGAAATCACTGTAGTGTCTCCATGAAGGCCTTGAGAGGGGGCATCTTGTATCCATCGCCAAGGTCTGTTTGTCTTGCGTTGCTTGTTGCTGCTTTCAAGGTGACTTCCATTGCCAACACGAACAGCATTGGGGAAATTAAACAGCCCATTGCAATGCCCACTTCTAAGTTGATCCAATCTGTTGTGTACTCCTTGGTACAAAACCGCATTGAGAAGCCATTGAAATACTTCTTGAGCATGTCGCGGATGTTCTTTGGCACATGGTACATCTAAAAAGCCAACTGATTCGATTCTGCTTTAATTCTAATCTCTGCTCCTTATTCTTTCAATCAAGAGGGTGTTTGTCTTACCTTTCGGACATACTTTGTGTCCATGTGTATTAAGGTATGTACAAACCTGTGATTAAACTGAACAAAGGGACATCTCCGATCTCTTTGTCACCCACCGACCAGGAAACTACCTGCACCCAGATTTGATGACCCAGAATGACGACAAGAATGGCAACAAACTCATGTTCCACACAGACAGATGGATAATTTGAGCACGTTGCTACTTCATTTATCGGAGTTGGTGCTGTAATCTTAGTCTTTTTTGAACTTAGCACCGACGACGTTTCTTTTATGGTATGATAATCGGTACTGCGATGACCAGTCACAACTCTACCATTACTCTCCACACAAGTTTCTACGGACAGAAGTTAGAAAAACGTGTAGGGACCTGTAGCGTCACCAGAGACTGATCAATAGCAGTGGGGGGCTGAAAGAGAGATCTTGTCAGGGGCAGGTTCAAGATAAGCACAGTTCAGACTGAAACCGAAATGCAAAGACATAAACATCTTAATGAATAAAAGGGGGGCTTTTCTAGCCCTATTTCATGTTTTAAGCAAGACATGAACCCTAGAAAAACGAATCTAGAACGAATGCAAATCATACAGCTGAAGTATTACTGTACAATTCTAATGGCTAGAAGTATTTATCATCATTATCGGACAATAAGACAATCAGTTAACATCAGTCAAGAACAGAAACCCACGTTTCCTTGGCCATGAATCAAGATACAATAACTGCGTGAAAGAGAACCCTGTGTATTATTTTCATTTGGCTGACACACAAAGAAAGAGAGAAAACGTGATGGACTCACAACATTGCGGAATTTACTGCATCACAGTTGACAAATACTCAGATTTTAACAAACAACTGACAGAGCTGGAGAAATATTGTTAACAATGTGCAATTCATTGACTCCATCCAGAATTAAGGAAAGCAAGGAAAGGACAAGATTACACTGTATGCAGAACAAATGTTTTCAAGAAAAATAGAGCGACAATTTACAATATGCAATAAATGCATTTTTTGCAACAAACAACATCATCGTCTTTAATCCAAAAGCACAATTTGACACTTCTGATAGAGGACAAAATGACTTTTTTGTGCTTTTGTGTGCATGCGCGCGCGCGCGCGCGCGCGCGCGCGCGCGCGCGCGCGCGCGCGCGTGTGTGTGTGTGTGTGTGTGTGTGTGTGTGTTCAAACCTTTCAAATAACAATGTGGGAAAATGTACAGCTTTTTCGACAAATTGCAGTTTTGGGACACCTTGCGTCACCTGTTACAAAAGGCGTCGTCTTTCGAGTGTCACAATACAAAAAAATATTGCCAAACATGAAAGATATATGTGAGACGACTATGTAAAGTTCAGAAGACATCACAGTCCTCTTTGGAAGGCCAGCGTGATGCCAGATATTGAAATGATAAAAAATCTTTCTACAGTAAGTGTAGATTGTCAAGCGTATGTGTATGTATATGCATATGAACTGTTTTTGCCTAACTAGGTTTGGCTCAAGTCTGCACGAATGCATTCGCTATAAAGCAAACATCACACCAGAAGAGGTCTTTGCACAACTGTTCTTGATACTAATTTTCTATATATTCTAATCTGCTTTCAATTATAATCTCTGCTCATTATTCCTTTTATGAGGACGGTGTTTTACTTATAAATCGGACATAGTTTGTTTCCAAGTATACTAAGGTATGTCCAAACCTAGGATTAAACTGAACAAAGGGGCGGGGACAGCTCCAGTCAGTTTGTCAGCCACCATTTAATAGAAGTCTGCTAGGGCCTATTTGATTGAAAATGGCTTAAATGGAAAATTATTAAAGTGTATCATAAGTTATGCATGGATATGTAAAATGCAGCGTAAGATGTGGCTCTAAACTTTCTGATTACATTAGATGCACAGCAGGAGTGAAACAGGGAGACTCGTGTAGCCCTGTACTATTTTCTGTTTTTGTAAATGAGTTAGCATCTTATGTGATTACCAACGGGAAACATTGCGCTATGCTCTCACGTACAGCATTTGAGTTGTTTATTCTCCTGTTAGCTAATGATTTATTTTGTCAGAGACAGTTGTAGGGCTGCAGACACCGGTACATAACCTGCATCATGCTGCTTCTTCTTCACTTCAATTGAAGTTTAACATGAACAAAAGTAACATAATTGTATTTCGGAAGAGAGAGGTATTTAAGTGTAAGAGAACGATGGCTATATGATGGCGTGGTGATGCCTGTAGTTAATGTTTACAAGTATTTGGAAATATTGAGCTCCACTCGTCTGCTCGTCTGCGTTTCACTGCTGCTGTAAAGATCTTGCCAGTCGAGCGAAAAGTGCATTGCTGTGTATTGTTCAGAAGCTATAT
>JADBJO010006300.1:48563-51063 GCA_016801955.1 Conus betulinus | reverse complement strand
TTTCTTGAAAGCATTTGCTCTTGGCCGTATGATTTGTTGACACATAATCTTAATTACGCACTATTATTGTAGCATGCCTTCATAAAGTTCAATTTTAGAATTTTACAGTTTTATGCTTTTCCAGTGTACGCCCCCCCCCCCTCCTCCCTTTTCACTAAAAAAAATCAGTATTAGTTAAACCAAAAATGTACGAGCTGTTTCCATGACAAATACTGAGAAGCTGTGAGCAATAATCATGGAGCATTCGCCAGCCCGTCATTTAAATATTAGCTCGCCCTTTAAATGCACACACCTTAGTTAAGATTAAAATAATTCAAATCATTTTTGTTCAAATTGCATTGAAAATTATTTGTGTGCGTTGAGATTTTTTTTTTTTTTTTTTTCTATTTGAGCGGTATCCATAGTTTGCAATTGCTCTGTCTTCACGATACATCAATTCAGAGGGAAGGACTATTTTAAGAAGTGATGTCGACCTATTGCATGGATTGATTTACTTTTGTTTAAGCATTCACGGTCCTCTACTGCTGCACCAATTGTTCTAGTGTGCTATGAAATAAAAAGAAGAACTTTTTTTTACACAGGACTAGGAATTTTCCAGTGTGTGTGTGTGTGTGTGCGCGCGTGCATGCGTGCGTGTGTGTGTGTGTGTGTGTGTGTGTGTGTGTGTGTGTGTGTGTGTGTGTGCCTGCGTACGTGCGCGTGTGCGCGCGTCTGTACGTGCATGCGTGCGTTCAGTGTGCGTGCGTGCGTGCTTGCATGCGTGAGCGATTGCGTGTGTATATGCGTACGTGTGTGTGCGTGATAGCGTGCGTGCGTGCGTGCATGCGCGCGCACGTGTGTGTGTATGTGTGTGTGTGTGTGCGCGCGCGCGCGTGTGTGTATGAGCGTGTGTGTGTGTATGTATGTATGTGTATTGTGTGTGTGTGCGTGTGTGTGTGTGTGTGTGTGTGTGTGTGTGTGTGACTTCTCCGATGGGCTTCAATTGATTTGTCGTACAGGGAGGCTGGTGTGTTACCCTTACATGAACACAGGCTAAGTTGCGCCTGTAATTTTACAGTGAGAGCTAGAAACCATCCCAAATTTAGTAATGACTGAACTGGATGGAAGTAGTTCAAGAGAGATCCGTAACAAAGCGCTGCACATATCCTTAAGTAATTATGTTTCCCCATTGTTTCAGAATTGTAGCCTGTTATATTTGATGGTGTTGCCGCTGTTCCATGTTGTTCACACCCTTCATGGTTGTCAGAGCAGGCTGAAAATCATCTACGCTTACGGAGATGTTAATGAAAATGATAATCCTCTGGTACACATGTTCACGGACGGTTCTGTTTTAGTTTCGTCCGATGTTTGGCGTCCTTTGTAATAATCATCGCTTAAACAGTAGACACAAATCCCATTTTACAAAAGGATGTTCTATATTAACAGCAGAGTTATTTTGTCATTTTGAAAGCTCTGCATTTCAAACTTGACATGCCTGTTATACACAGACAAATTCTTATATTGTCGGACTGAAGATCAGCACTTACGCCTCTACATTGTCATTCGAAGTCTAGTCGTTCAGACTTGGTATGTAGGATCTTATTTCTAATTCATCAGTTAATAAGGCGGGGTATTGATATATCTTTGTAATGTATTCCAGGACATTTCAGTTTACGTGTCAATGACTTAGCTGATTTTCATACAAAGGAAGCTGCAAGAAATACATCTGATGTTTTGAATTGTGATGACCTTCTTTCTTCATCTGAAGCTATTCACATTCTCACAAGTTCAATCTAGAACATGCGACAGAAACAATACCTTGAAGATTCAGCTCGAAAGCACAAATGGGATATGACTAAACCAACAAGAAAATGTTGTAATCTCACAGGGCCTATCCGAAACCGGAACCTTGTGCATTGGAGATTTTTAAAAAAAAAAAAAAAAAAAAAAACCCATAATACTTCCGCTAAAAGTAGTCAGAATGTTTACTTAGACGGCGACACGTTTAGTTGTCATTGGATGTCTGATGTGCCGGTCAAGCCCATGACTGATGTTAAAGAGGCCCCTGCTTTAGCATCAGAGATGAGCAGACTGGCGCTACTCGTTGTATTGTCAGTGCCCATGTTCTTTGTTTATCGGTCTGTATGAGTGTCCGAGTATCTTTGATCTCAGAGAGAGAGAGAGAGAGGGAGATAGAGAGAAGAGAGAGAAGAGAAGAGAGAGAGAGAGAGAGAGAGAGAGAGAGAGGAGAGAGAGAGAGAGAGAGAGAGAGAGAGAAGAGAGAGAGAGAAAATCTGTTAATCAATCAGTCATTCACAAATTCATTTTTTACACTCATATTTTCACTTAAATCATACTGCTGTCATTTTTTTGTCTGCAGCTGACAGGACTTCTGTGATTTTGTGGTGTGAGTCACTTCATTCCACTGAGACTTTCAGTCATCTCACATTACACACACCGTGGAAACATTAAAGTGTGGTTGTCATATCCTACAGAATCACATACCACTGAAATTGTTGAA
>JADBJO010006300.1:43563-46063 GCA_016801955.1 Conus betulinus | reverse complement strand
TTCAGAGGGGGTGGAAGGTTATTGGTCCAGCGGGGGGTGGAGGGTTGTTGGTTCAGAGGGGGTGGAAAGTTTGTTCCAAAGGGGTGGAAAGTTGTTGGTTCAGAGGGGTGGAAGGCTGCTGGTCCAGAGGGATGGAAGACTGCTGGTTCAGAGGGGGTGGAAGATTGTTGGTTCAGTGGGGTGGAAGGTTGTTGGTTCAGAGGAGTGGAAGGTTGTTGGTTCAGAGGAGTGGAAAGTGTTTGTCCAAAGGGGGTGGAAAGTTGTTGGTTCAGGGGGTGGAAGACTGCTGGTTTCAGAGGGATGGAAGGCTGTTGGTTCAGAGGAGTGGAAGTTTGTTGGTTCAGAGGGGTGGAAGGTTGTTGGTTCAGAGGGGTGGAAGGTTATTGGTCCAGCGGGGTGGAGGGTTGTTGGTTCAGAGGGGTGGAAGATTTTTCGTTCAAAGGGGTGGAAATATTGTAGGTCAAGAGGGATGGAAGTTAGCTCACGAAAATCGACACTTGACTGGATGCATGTATCTCTGTCTTCCCCTCCCTCTTCCCCTCCCTCTCATCCTTCTTATATTCCTGCAGAATGCGTCCATGACTGCATGTATTTCAATTTCATGATAGAGATGCTGCAAGGGACACCCAGTTCCACAAAAAAAAAAATACTCCATGTACTTCATACATTTCAGTCGTACGAAAAGGATACGTTTGATATAACTCATGGGACAAACGTCTGTCCCCTCTCGGCGTTCCGGCGCTGACTAACTACATACACCTGTCACTGAAAACTTGGCTATTCTTACCTTAAGGCTGAACAGAACTTGCTAGTACTTGGTAATCCGGCCTTTCCAACTCAAAACATGCTGACAGCGTCTTGGGAGAGTATCGTAGAGGGAGTGGAGGTAGGCAACAGTCAGCTGATTCCAGCAAGTGGTGAGTGCACGGCGCAGATCTGCGACAGTACTAATGCGGCGAATTTTTTTTTTTTTTTTGCACGTAAGTCTTGAGGACTTGCCACACGTTCTTGATCGGATTAAGATCTTGACCTGGAGGGGGCCAGAAAAAACGCGGGAAGTCAGTGCTGTTGCTTCCACGTGTTGTTCATACTGCCTTCCACGAACACCAGTGGTCCAACTGTGTCATACGAAATGCATCCCCACACCATCATTTTCAGTGTAGTCTTCGGGCCAAGATGGACGCTGCACAGAGAAAGCACTGACCACTTCTCTTCAACTTTCCTCCATAGTTTTACACGTCCAGGGGGGGGGGGGGGGGGGGGGGGGGGCGCTTGAATAGCCAAGTCCACGCAGATTTCGCTTGACTGTCCTTTGGCTGACTTCAACGGAGGCTGATGCACGGAATTCGGCTGAAATTTAGACACTGTGGTAGATCTGTTCCGTTTTACGATCTTTGACAGTGCAGACACGCACTGTGTTTGTGAACACTCTGGGCCTACCACTCCTAGGTTTGTTTTCTACTGTTTTCCCTGTCACAATAACTCTTGTAAACTTTCCCGACCATTGATCAGTTCAAGTTCAACACATCTGCCCCCTCAAACACCAAAAGTCCCTGGTATATCAACGACACAATGTGTATTTTTTCGTCTCCTCTGTGAGCTGTTTGTTTGCCGATACTATGCCAGATCTAACAGCAGACCGCAAGCACCAAACGACACTTCAACGATTTCAACGATACATCTCAGTCTCACGAAAAGATATTCTATGTACTACTACATACATATCAGTCCCACAAAAAAAGCAAGTCGGTGGACTACTTTCATTGCAAACCCCACAAAAATAAATGCTCTGTGGACTACACACGTCTCTTTTCCCAAAAAAAGAGAATCTCCATGGGTTTCCCTCATCTCTATTGCATCAAAGAAAATGAAACAAATCTCTCAGTCCCACCAGAATTGATGGTCCACAGGGCACATAATCTCAGTCCCACCAAGAAGAGATGATACTTGGGCTGCCTGCTTCTCAACTCTCAAAAAATGATACTCTATGACTACACGTGATATCCGTTCCACAAAAAGATGCCATGTGGACTACATGCATCCCAGCTTGATAAAAAGAAAGACACTCCAGTGACTTTACGCATCTTGGTTCATAAAAAAAGTTACTGAGGTGTTTCACAGATCTCAAGCATTTTCGTCATTCAAAAAGGGATGCTGCAGGTGCACCACATGTTTCAATCCAGTAACGAGAGATGATCCATGGATTCCATGCATTTTACTCCCGTAAATAGATGTGTTTCTCAGACCCAAAGTCTGACCAGCACGTTGGGCTAATGCGTAGGTCAGACATCTGCTCAGTTGTAGCCACGAGGCCCCCGCCTTCAATTCTTTTATCTTAGTCATTACTTCATTTGTCCTTCAGCTTTAAATCATGCTCAGTGTGGCCTCGAGGTACAGTGGAGATAGTGTCGGGTATATGGACTGGTCCGCACGCAGCGACACCTCTGTGATGGAACTGAAACTCATGCACCTGAGACCTTCCATGAACATCTCCATGAAC
>JADBJO010006300.1:30000-33148 GCA_016801955.1 Conus betulinus | reverse complement strand
ACACCCACACAACCCCCCGCACACACCTCACACACACACACCCCACCCACCACCTCACAACACACACACACACACACACACACACACTAGCACATCACACACACGACTCTCGCTCTCGACACAACACCATATTTACACACACATATACACATCCTAAGCGCCTGCGCGCGTGCGAACACACACACACACACACAACACACTCACAACTCACACACCCAGACACATCACACGACAACATACACACACCCATTCCCCCACACACATACACACAGACTCACACACACACACAACACCAACCACCACACACACACACACACGACACACAAACGTTAACTCGCACACAGCCAAAACTCGCACACACAGACAAACGGACAAACACACACTCAACACACACAAACACACACACACACAAACACCACACACACACACAGTTCATGTAGACCCGAAACAAGTGAAAGTTAACTGCTACACCAACCCATTTCGTTCCCTCTTTAAAACGGCAACGAGAATATCGAATTCTTCATCGCTAGTCAGAAAGCATACCACTTCTGGTACATGAAAAAACAAACAAAACAAAACAAACAGCTACATACACAACAGCTGAACGTACTTAAAACAGATTTTGTTTCGGATCATGTATCCTTAAACACAATATTCATGTGTTTTTCATCCAAGATGAGGCGGATTTTAAACAGAAAAGAAAAAGCAGAATCTGGGATTAGTTAATTTGGAAGTTCATCTTAGTTTTTCATTTCCGCTTCTTTTATTTAGAAAAAAAAAAAAAAAAAAAAAAAATCAATATATATGTATGTATATATGTATGTATCTCTCTCTCTCTCTCTCTCTCTCTCTCTCTCTCTCTATATATATATTATATATATATATATATACGCCAGATTACCTGAAACGCCGGGATCTGTAAACGTCCTCCTGATTAGTCCCAGTCATAGCCGTAATTCACCTGTTCGCGCTGCTTGTTAAAAAAAAAAAGTCATTGCCCGGGCACCGAACGAAGCCTGCGTGGTTCGGCTGGGCTTCTTTGGATCTTTTTCAAGGGAAGCGGGCTGTCTGGATGTTTCAATCAGCTGTCTGGAAATACGACCCTGCAGCCCGATCAATGGACAGAGCTTTTTTAAATACACCAGTCGGACAGACAGTTCCAGACAGTTTATGGCCCGCGCCCCCGTCACTCCTGTATGAGATGATGAATGATGCTTTTGCCTGGCAGCGGCATTCTCAATTTTCTCCTCTGGCCGGCAGGATTCAGGAAATAGTTTATACTGATCTATTTTCATATTTATTTATGTGTTTATGTATTCGCTCATTCCTTCCTTCGTTGATTCATTTGTTTGTTTATTTATTTTGCTATTTATTTATTATTTATGGTATCTCTATTCATCTATTCATCCACTTATTTTATTCATTATTTTATCTATTTTTATCTATTTATTTATTCTATTCATTCATTCATTTATATATCTATTTAGTTTAGTTATTTATTCCTTTCTTCATTCCTTCGTGTTTTTTTTCCCATTTATCAACCAAAGCATGCTGTATCGTGAGCAGGATTTTGTCACCAGCTGTCCTAGATAACGTTTGTTGATGAGTGTAAAGTAGGTATAACATCCGAAAGTGTACACAGTCATATTCTTCTGCTGTTTGGGTTGTTTCTTTGCTACTGGTGATTTTGGTTATTTAAGACATGCACGTAGACTGAACAACACACACACACACACACACACACACACACACACACACACACACACACACACACACACACACACGTGCGTGTGTGTATGTGTGTATGTATAAACACATACATACATACATACATACATACATACATACATACATATATATAGAAGAAAAAAGAAAAAGAAACACCCGAAGGTGCTGGGGAGGACCCAGAGAAGCACTGTCTTCACCTGCCCTTTAGAGCAGTCCTGTACCACCCTTGGAGGCCTGCGCTGTGTTTGACGATGGGTACAGGCACGCGCAGGACACTCCATTAAGATATTAATCAAAATTTCGGCTTTAATGCCTTCCTCAGTGGTGGTGAGTCAACTGGCCGGCGAGTCACACAACATTTATACATGCATAAAAAGAAAGTGAATAAAATTCACTATCTTAAAACAAGAAGAAGCTAAAAAGGATTTCACGTACAGGCAATCGTTCAAATGAAGGGGAGCAAAGGGACGTTGTAGTATAAGGAAGAGGGGCTGAGTACAGTGTGTAAAAGCGTGCGCGCGTCACGCACATGTGGGAGTGTGGGGGTAATTGTGTGTTGGTGTGAGTGTGAGTGAGTTTGTGTGTGTGAGTGTATGTGTCAGTGTGTGAGTGTGAGTGTGCGCGTGTGTGTGTGTGTGTGTGTGTGTGTGTGTGTGTGTGTGTGTGTGTGTGTGTGTGTGTGTGAGTGTGTGTGTGTAGTGTGTGAATAGGGGGGGTGAGGGGGGTGGGGGGGGGGGGGTGGGGGGGGGGGGGGGGGAGGTAAAAGGAGTCCAGCGGCGTAGAACAAGAACAGTTATTGTAGTGCGTTGAGTCCAAAAGGATGGAGAGTTTTCAATTTTCTTATCCAGAATTTTTCCCTACAAATTCTGTGCGTGTGGCTGTCTGAAAAAAACTTTTTCTATCACCATGCATTTCATGTTGGCCAGGGTGTGGTTGGGCAGGTTGAAATGTTTGCGTGACTAGAGTCCCGATGTTGTTCTTGATGTGAGATATATGCAGATAGACATATATAAATGTATATATATATATATATATATATATATATATATATATATCAGAGAGAGAGAGAGAGAGAGAGAGAGAGAGACAGAGACAGACCAGAGACCACACACACACACACACACACAACACAGCCATAGAAAGACAGACAAATAGACGCACGCCACGCCAACACATACACACCCACCCCCCCACCCACCTCCCCCCCACAGAAATCACGCACCCCCCCACCCCCACCCCACCCCTACAGACATACACTGAATTTTTTTTTTTTTTTCATAAAGAATGCAAAAAGTGAATAAAAGAACGAAGAGAGAAAGCATCAACACAGAACTCGCGAACGTACAGTTTAAAACAAAACCACGACATCTTCTTCATCATCATCATCATCATCATCATCATCATCATCAACAACAACAAC
>JADBJO010006300.1:17500-20000 GCA_016801955.1 Conus betulinus | reverse complement strand
GGTAACCGACCACAGTTTGTGGGTGTAGGTTGGGTGGGGGATGGGGGTGGGAGTGGGGGGAGGCTAGGGGAGGGGGAAACTTCGGTGAGAGAATGCACTAGAGTGAGTTGGAGACTGCCCACATGCCCCTCTTAAACATCGAGTCCTTATCTTTCTGTTTTTTCATCGTTTGATCTGTCTCAGACAGATGCCTGTCGGTCTGTTTGTGCATGTCTGTGTGTCTGTATGTATGTCTCTGTGTGTTTTGTCTGTCGGTCTGTCTGTCTCCGTCTCTTTGTTAGTGTCTGTCTGTCTGTCTCTCCCTTCCTTTCTCTCTCTTGTATCCCATCTCTGTCTCAGTGTTTCTCTTTCTATGTCTGTCTCTGTCATTCTCTCTCCCCCTCCCCTCCATCCTGTCTCTGTCTCTGTCTCCGTCTCTCTCTCTCTCTCTCTCTCTCTCTCTCTCTCCCCTCTCTCTCTCTCTCTCTCTCTGCCGTCTTATAATAGAAACAGAGATTTCAGCAATCTCAAAAAGAGACCTAGCAAGGTATAACTCTGTAAAGAACACAAAGGGGAAGCGCGCGCAGACAGACAGACAGACAGACAGACACACACACACACACACACACACCACACACACACACACACACACACACACACACACACACACACACACACGCGCGCGCGCGCGCGCGCGCGCGCGCGCGAAAAAAAAAAAAAAAAAAAAGAAAAGGAAAGCACTCAGTTATCGATGACGTAAGCACACAATATTGTGATGTAAATCATACACGGCAAGCGTGAGCCAAACGGCCAGAAACGTCAGCGGGCACTGTTGCCAGGTTGAGGAGATTGACTAGGAAGAAGAGAGAAGGGGATGAACGAAGAGGAAGAAGGGATGGAGGCGTTCGGCATGGCTAGTGGTGGGAAGAGAGAGGACGGAACAGAAACCGAGAGCGGAAAAAAGAGGGCGGGGGGAAGGTGGGAAAGGTGGGGTGGGGGTGGCGGGAGAGGGTGCAAGGATAGAATGATTTGATCCGTAACATATGGCAAAACATTGAAAAACAGTACGTGGGTGTTGATTTTGAACAACTTTCTCCTGATTGTCTGTTTTTTCTTTTACCGTTTTTTTTTTTTTTTTTTGTTTTTTTTTTTTGTTTTAATCCGCCAAATACAAATACCTATTTGATGTAGCCCTTATGATTACTTTGGAAGACTAATTCCATAGGCTTTCATTTCACTCACATAATTTAGAGAAGCACATAATAAAAGAACCTCTTTTTAAAGTGAGAAAAAAAAGTAATAAAACGAAAACGAAAAGAAAAATGACAAGACAACAGCATCACATGTGATTACTGAACTATGTGAAATGTAGTAGTGATGTGAAACAAAGAGAGGAAGCGCACGGGGGGGGGGGGGGGGGGGGGGGGGGGGGGGGGACAGACAGAGAGACATACAGACAGACAGAAAGAGAGAGAAGAGAGTGAAGAGAAAGAGTGTGAGTGAGATAGACAGACAGACAGACAAACAGATAGACAGACAGAGAGACAGGCAAACAGACACCCAGACAGACAGACACCCAGCACACAGACAGACAGACAGACAGACAGAGACATAGTAAGATGTGAGATGTTTTCATCGAATCGAGTGGAAGAAGGGAAAGCGTCCTCCTACATTGAGAAGAGAAGAGGAGGAAGGGCCGGGAATGGGGTAGAGGGTATGGGTGGATGATGAGGGAGAGAAAGAGCGAGATAAAGACAGAGAGAGAGAGAGAGAGAGAGAGAGAGAGAGAGAGAGAGAGAGAGAGAGAGAGAGAGAGAGAGAGAGACAGACAGGCAGAAATAGAGACAGTCAGACAGACAGAACGACACACGGATAGAGAGAGAGAGAGAGGAGAGGGTAAAAGAGAGACAGAAAGAGAGGGACAAAGAGAGAGAGAGAGAGAGAGAGAGAGAGAGAGAGAGAGGAGCAAGAGAGAGAGGCAGAGACAGAAAGAGAGAGAGAGAGAGAGAGACAGACAGACAGACAGACAGACAGACAGACAATCAGAGACAGACAAAGACAGAGCGAGAGAGAGAGACAGAGAGAGAGAGAGACAGAGGACAGACAGAGAGAAAGAATCGGAAAGAGCTGGGAAAAAAAAACCCAGAGAGACAGGAAACAACTGGGAAAACACACGGGACCTCTTCATGAAAGTCGAAGTTGGGGCGGAAGGGCGGGACGCGGCCTGCAACAAGAGAAGAGAGCGAACAGCGGGCCGCTGAAAGCCTCGTAAATATGGCCATCCTGATTAATGCACATCGATCACCCACCCACACCCCCTCCTTCTTCTCTCCTCCTGCTCCTCCTCCACCATTATCCCCTCCTTTCGTTTTTTTTTTTTTCCCTTTCCTCTCTCCACCCTGCTAACTACCCCCCACCCCTCTTCCCCTCTCACACACCCTCCCTTCCCTCTGCGCCCTGGCGCATGCATGCATGCACGCTCATGTGCACGCCCGCTCGAGCTCGGCCCCTACAGCAAGTT
>JADBJO010006300.1:5000-12500 GCA_016801955.1 Conus betulinus | reverse complement strand
CCCACACTTTTACGTCTCCAGTCACTGAAAGACTTGGACTGGAAAATGATCGCATACACCGGTGCAATGCGTTCGTTGTCTCTTATGCTGGACAAAAGGTGTCGTCTTCCTCCGTAGCCGTTTTGTTTTCAATAGTGAGAGGAGTGAACTCTAAGAGAAAGAGAACCAGAAAACAGAGACAAGTAGAAACACAGACAGAAACAGAGACAGAGAGACAGAGATTCCCCGGACAGTGTAGGTTTGTTTTATAGGGAAGCAAAATCCTCAACCTCAGTTTTTGTTTTCAGTGTTGTTACCTTTGGTTTGTTTCGGAAAGTTCCCGTTCCGACTTCTTCAGTGCGTGGAGAGGACATGCGGCCGCAAATGCAGTCGTAATTGCGCTCGCAGTTGCGCTCGGACTTTATGCTAGAATTCCTTTAAAATCATTTTAAACAAACATACAAACAAAGACACGAACAAATATGAGGCTTAATATTGATTACACGTAAATGGCGAAGACAGAGTTTTTTTTTTTTTTAAAAATAAGATTTAAGAAATGGCTAATTCTTTTGAAACACTGTGAGCAGTTAGCCTTTTTAGGTTCTGAAAATCCCTTAACTGACCTCCGTGGGTTGAGAGATCGAAAGCGATGTCAGGTAGACTGGTCAGCTGGAGAGTTTGTATGAGTTGCATGTTTGGCAGCAGTCGCCGAAATCTGATAAACTGACAGCTGTGAGTTCGATCTGACAAAGATGGTCAGCATTGTTTAGAGTTTTTCTATCTTCCAGAAATAAGGAGTGGGGGGGGGGGGGGGGGGGGGGGGGGAACAAAGAAAGTTTAAAAAAAAAATAAAAAGTCGAAAAAAAAATGTTATAGAAAAGGTAAAGAAGGGAAAAGAAAATAATAATTAAAAGACGACGAAGAAAAAGAGGAGGAGGAAAGAGATGGAAGGAGGAGAAGGAAAGATGAGGAGAAGGAGGGAGGTGGAGAGGGCAGGGGTAAGAGAAGTACAAGGAGGAGGAGGAGGAGGAAGAGGAGGGAAAGGAAGAAGAAGAAGAGGAGAGAAAAAGGAAGAGAAAACAAGGATATAATGAAGAAGGAGAAGAGCAAAAATTAGAAGGGCTATGATGATGAAAATGATGAATAAGATGACATGATGAAGAGATGAAACGACTGTAAAGAAGAACAAGAACTGGTAGAAGAAGAGAAGGAAGACGAGACGTTGGTGGAGGAAAAGGAAGAGGAGGAAGAGGTTGAGGAGGGAGGGAGAGAAGGAGGAGGAGGAGGAGGAGGAGGAGAGGAGGAGAGAAGAAGAAGAAGAAGAAGAAGAAGAAGAAGAAGAAGAAGAGCAACAGCAGCAGCAGCAACTGCAGGAGGAGGAGGAAAAGGAGGAAAGAGGAGGAGGAGGAAGAGGAAGAGGAGGAGGAGTTCTCAATTTATAGACGATTTCAAGTCGGAGCTTGCCCAGTTCTCTTTGCCAAGACACTATTATAATACTTCATCAACTTGAAGCCAATAGGCAACTCATGTAATCACCATCACATATGTGCAGTTATTATCAATTCTGTTTAAATAAGGCAATCGCATGGCTGTCTCCTTTTCTTTTTCCTTTTCATTGTGCTCCTGTTCTTCATTTATCATCATCTTCATAACTCTCATCATCTTCTTTCTTCTCCTTCTCTTCGTCATCATCTATACCGTTGTTTTCATCATCACATTCTTCTCTTTGTGTTTTTATTCTTGTTCTTTCTTTCTTTCTTTCTTTCTTTCTTTCTTTCTTTCTTTTCTTCATTGTGCTCTTTTCCTATATAATCATCATCATCATCATCATCATCATCATCATTCTCCATCTGTTCACTGTAACTTGGAACGCTAACGTCATGGCCATCACCCTCCTTCTCATGAATCGTCATTGAAAAGACATCTTCTATTCATGAAATGGGGAAATATGTTCCACTGTTGCCAAGTTCACGCCAACTGTTGTTGTAGGGACACGGTGGCGCCATGATTTAGAACTACTTCAATCCGAGCGTCGTGAAGCGAGGTTACCTGCCGCGTGGTTGACATGCTGACTGAACAATCAGAACAAGGGCTGATCGATAAAACAAGGCATATTAGTCTGTCACATACGCGAAGGACAGGGCAAACAAGGATGCAGGACTCTGAACGAGGAAGAAACATGCTGGTTTAAAGAATTCTACAGAAGCCAGGAGGAATCTGTACAATCTCTCTTTGCATGTTGACCGCCACAGACAAAAGACTAATATTTTCGAAATCATCGCCCTAGGCGCCGGCGACACTTTCTTAAAAAAAAGATTAGAAATGCTCAGATGGCAGACTCTTGATCCTGGTGATCCTGCAGTTGTGGGTTCGAGTCTCCGTCGGGCCGTTTCAGTACAGTGGGATTTTTCCCACGGAGTTAGCGTCGGTTCTGCCACCATTCTCTGAAAAGTCCCACGAATGAGACTGTCAGCCAGAGTTCTGTGTGTGAACGCACGCATTCCATCTTACACGAAAATAAAATCCCATCACAAATTTCGGAAGAGACACGGCCATTCTGACCGTTGTTATGAATGACAAAAAGCAGAAAGTATCCAGAACTTCATACTTGTGAACATACGCTGCTGGCATCGATTCTCGATTCTGATGCTAACGCCTCGTCTGCGACGGCCCTTAGCTGTCCTGTGTTCTGTAACATATCTGCGGCCATTACTGCCATGCCATTCCATTCGCATATGCACAAGCCACACGCCTTAACATATCGCAGCTACAGCGCCTGCGGTCTACAGGGAGCCGAAAGTTTCCCGTCGTCTCAGGGTCACCCACCAGAGGAGACACTGCTCTGCCGCCTGCCGAGTGATTCCGGCGTTGTTCGGTAACGATGCCCGTGTCGATCCAGCTGTTCGTAGAACACCAAGCAGATCGGCCCGGCCCGCTTAATGATTGGAATAACCGCTTGAGTTGGGAAACTGACTGCAGTCTTTGATTTCACCCGCTAGGCCAGGCAGCAAGGCAGGAATGGCTATACAGAAGAAGATTGTGGGATCGCGCAGAGTACAAGAGCGCAGACACGGAAAGCTTTGATATACAATACAAAAAAAATCCCGCCACCACCAACAATAACTGAAGCTCTGCGATTTACGCCTCATAAAGGAGTGTCTAGGTCCTGCTTTTAATTTCTTTTAGCAATTTATACGTATTTATCGTTTAACTGCTTTTATGTACTTATTTATTCATTTTTACATCTAATTCGTTATGTTTTTTTTTCTTTTTGCGCCTCTCTATTGGTCTGTCCGTCTGATTATCAGTCTCTGTACTTCTGTCTGTCTCTCTGTCTCTGTCTCTCTCTCGGTCTGTTTGTCTCTCGGTCTGTGTCTGTTGTCTGGCTATCTTTCTTCCCCCCCTCCCTCTCTCCCTTCATTGTTGTTTCAAACGAGAACATTCTGGACAGAAAGCATTACAGTGCCAGCAAAACGCGGCTTCTATTGCTGTCCCCCCTCCCGTGTGTGTGTGTGTGTGTGTGTGTGTGTGTGTGTGTGTGCGCGCGCGCGCGCGCGTGCGTGTACGTGCATGCGTGCGTGCGTGTGTGTGCGTGCATGCGTTCCTGCATGCCCGCGTGCGCGCACGCGCGTGTGTGTGAGTATGTGCGCGCGCGTGCATGAGTGCGTGCGTGTGTGCGGGTATGCGTACGTGCATGCATGCGTGTGTGAGCGCGTACGTGCGTGCATGTGCGCGCGTGCGTGTATGCGTGCGTGCGTGCGTGCGTGAGTATGTGCGTGCGTGCGTGCGTGCGTGCGTGCGTGCGTACGTGTGTGTGTGTGTGTGTGTGTGTGTGTGTGTGTGTGTGTAAGTGCGTGTGCTCGCGCGCGCGCATGTGTGTGTGTGTGTGTGTGTGTGTGTGTGTGTGTGTGCGTGCGTGTGTGTGTGTGTGTGGTGTGTGGTGTGTGTGTGTGTGTGGTGTGTGTGTGTGTGTGTGTGTGTGTGTGAATGTGTGTCTGTGTGTTGGCGTATTGGCGGCACAAATGGCAGCAGAATGGAGGCGGGTCAGGGACAGATGGGAAAGGGCGGCCGCCACCACACCCCGGGAACAGAAGAAGGTGAGTAATTCGTCTTATCAGATTCTTCGCCTTCACACAGAATACGACCCTCCCATCAGAGGCGTCCGCTGACACTCCCCCCTCCCCCCCCCCCCCCCCTCGCCCCACCGCCCCTGCCCTCTCCTCTCCCTCCCACTCCAAACCCCTCGCCCAACCGACCACCCCATCCCATCCCACCCCATCTTCCCCTCCTGTCCCTTCTTTAACACCCCCCCCCCCCCCCCCCCCCCCCCCCCCCCCCGCCCTCCAGTCTTCTCACCCCAACCTTCGAGTTTTCCCAGAGGACAAACGGGGGAGAATTCTTGGACGTAGCCGCTCCGGCCAGAATAGGCCGGGAAGATGGAGGAGGGGGGGTGGGAGGTGAGGAGGAAGGGGGGGTCAGAGAGAAGGGAGAGGAGAGGAGAGAGAGAGAGAATGGAGGAATAGGGGGGTCCGAGACAGAGAGAGAGAGAGAGAGAGAGGGAGAGAGGGAGAGAGAGAGAGGGAGAGAGAGGAGAGAGAGAGTCTGAGATTTGAGGAGAGAATCGAAAGATTCTGAGATTTTGAGGAGGAATCTTGGATTTGTGTCTTGGGCAAAATGCTCGCGTGGTACAGAAGCAAAAGAAACTACACCGAAATACTAATATGTCACTCAGCATGCTCTCTCCCCTGGTAAAACGGGGTGAATTACTTATAAACCGGGAGCACTACCAGAATGTCATACGATAATAATGAAAACGAAAAACCACCCCCACCCCCACCCCCACCCCCCCCCCCCCCCACCCCCCAAAAAAAAAAAAAAAAAAAATCTGGAATTCATGTATGGTACATTATTTGCTTCAAAAAGAGAGAAAAATCCACAAGTCAAAAAGTCTCATGCACGAATTTTATTTTGTAACAGAATTTTTTTTTTTTAATGTTTTTAGTTGTTGTTGACAGAAAGAGTTTGCTTGATTTATATTTTATACAGGACTGTTAGAGTAATACGAGAGAAGTTGCGAAATAAGCGTATTGTACATCCACCTAAAAGGGCAAAACGCATAAGGAAAAAGCAACTGGCTGTAAGACAAATCAACAATACACAATAACGGATCGTCTCAGTGTCGAAAACCTCTCCTAATTATCACCATACCAAGACACAGGGTGATGTATGGATTTATGTAACTGAAGCTACGAACATTTCAAATCGTGTCGGCGTTTAAGACCGATCCCCCCCCCCCCCCCCCCCCCCCCACCGGGGCGGGGGTAGGAGGGCGGAGGGGAGGAGGGGGGTCGGATCAGGAACTCGGGGCGGAGAGGAGGGAAGGGGGGGGGACACCGGATCATGGGAACCGTTGGAAGAGACTCGGGGAAAGGGAGAGGAAGTGGGGGGAAGGAGACACCGAATAAAGGATGAAGTACTGTACAAATTGTGGGGAGGTAGAATGACGTTTTGAGAGAGGTCTGGTGGTGAAATCTGAAGTTGGGGAGAAAGGTAGGGGTGGGGCTGGGTGGTGGGTGTAAGTGGGGTGGGGGGCAAACACACAAGTGTAGTGGGGTGTGGGGGTGGGGGGCAAACACAGAGCAAGCAAGCAGGCCCTTGCGACAAAAGCGCTGGGGCCCTGGCTAAAGGGCGACTAATTCTATAGGGGGGTGCCGCAACCCGCATCCTTCGGCCGCCATTCCCCCCCCTATCTCCTTCTATTCTCCCCCTCCCCGCTCTCTTCCCCATCCTCACCCACCTTTTCCACCACACCACCACCACCCTTGCCTCCGCTGTGCCCGCCCGCCCCCTCCCCCCCCCCCCCTCCCCGACCCTCCCCCGCCTCGATAACCGTCTTGATCGATAACTTTCCATTCAGCCTCTATCTCATGCAAATGGGCGCCATTAATCTGATCAATGCTCCTTCGCCCCCACACACCCAGCAACCCACACCTCTGGCTCTCTGTCCTGGCCCCCCCCCCCCCCTCCCCCCCGTTCCCTTCACCCCTCCCTATTCCATTCTCTCTCTCTCCTCTCTCTCTCTCTCTTCTCTCTCCTCCTCTCTCTCTTCTTCTTTTTCTTTCTCTTCTTGTCTTCTGTCAATCCTCTCTCCATCCTTCTGCCTGCCTTCTGCTGTTCTTCTCCTCCATCCCTTTCCTCTCCCCCCCCCCCCCCCCCCCCCATCCCGTGCAATATTCCCTCCTACCTTTCCGTTGCCTCATCCTTTGCCTTCTTCCTTCCTTCCGCTCTCCTTCTGTCCGGTCTCTCCGTCTCTGCCCACGCCCCCCACCCTTCCCTCCACCCCCATCCTGTCTCTGCCTCTGCCTGTCTGTCTGTCTGTCTGTCTGTCTCACATCATTTCTAAGAGACAGGGACAGGGACGGACGGGGGGGGGGGGGGGGGGGGGGTGGGTGGGGAGGAGGAGGAGGAAGAGGAAGAGGATGCTGGAGGTTGGAGCGGTGTTGTCGGGGAAGAGGAGGGGAAAATGGAAAATGGGGGGGGGGGGGGGGGGGGGGGGGGGGGGGGGGGGGGGGGGAGGTGGCGAGGGACGGACGAGGCGAGCGTCTGAGCGTTCTGGGTGGGTTCTGGGCGATCTGATCAATCTGCCTGACGCTTTTAAACAGCAGTGTAAGAAAACAGCTAAATATTTGCGTGGGCGTTCCGGTCAGAACCAGCGAGTGAATCCGACACACCACACACACACCACACACACACACACACACACACACTCACACACACACACGAAAAAATGTCACTTCTGTGTGGAAGGTGTTCATCCTTTAGTCTGTCTTTTCCACGTGACTTGGATTTTTTTTTTCTTTCTGGATTGTTTCTTTCATTTTTTTCTTTTTTTTTTTTTTTGTTTTTTTTTTTCTTTTTCTTTTTCTCTTTCTCTCTTTTGTTCTTTCTTGTTTTTCTTAGTTAGTTACTTACTCACTCTCTCTTTCTTTCTTCCTTCCTTTCTTTCTTACGTACTCATTTCCTTTCTTTCTTTCGTTAACTTTCTTTTTTTCTAACTTTATCTTTTCTATCTTTTCTTTCTTTATTTCTTTCTATATACATTCATTCTTTCTTTTTTTTTTTCTTTTCTGTCTTTCACCTCCTTCTTTTCTTTGTTTCCTTCCTTTTTTTCTTTCGTCCCCCCTCTCTTTCTGTTTCTTTCTCCTTTCTTCCATTTTCTTTTTCTCTCATTTTTTTAGTTCGGTTTCTTTTCTTTCCTTGTTCCTCTCAATTTTTTTTTTCGTTCTTTCTTTCTTTCCTTTTTCTCGCCCCTCATCCGCCCCCCCCCCTTTTTTTTTTTTTAAATCTTTTTTATTTATTCCCTTTAGTCCTCTACATTTTCGATGAGCTGGCCCTCAAGACATAAGATTTAGTGGGAGCCCCCAGTCATCAGAAACACACACACACAACACACACACACGCACACACGCACGCACGCACGCACGCACATACGCACGCACGCACACACGCGCACGCACGCAC
>JADBJO010006300.1:0-2500 GCA_016801955.1 Conus betulinus | reverse complement strand
CCCCCCCCCTCACCTTCCCTGTGGATGATTCCACGCCCCCCCTCACCCTTCCCTGTGGATGATTCCACGCCCCCCCCCCTTCACCCTTCCCTTTGGATGATTCCGCGCCCCCCCCCTCACCTTCCCTGTGGATGATTCCCACCCCCCCCCTCACCCTTCCCTGTGGATGATTCCACGCCCCCCCCCCCTCACCCTTCCCTGTGGATGATTCCACACCCCCCCTCACCCTTCCCTGTGGATGATTCCACGCCCCATCACCCTTCCTGTGGATGATTCCACGCCCCCTCACCCTTCCCTGTGGATGATTCCCACGCCCCCCACTCACCCTTCCCTGTGGATGATCTACTACGCCCCCCCCCTTTACCCAGCCTTGTGGATGATCCCACGCCCCCCCCCCTCCTCCTCACCCAGCCTTGTGGATGATCCCACGGCCCCTCACCCTTCCCTGTGCATAATCCCACGCCCCCTCTCTCCCCCCCCCCTCACCCAGCCTAGTGTATGATTCCACGCGCCCTCACCCTTCCCTGTGGATGATTTCACGCCCCCTCACCCTTCCCTGTGGATGACTCCACGCGCCCTCACCGTTCAGTGTAGCCGACTCCACATCTCCAGCATCCTTCCTTGCAGATGACTTCAGGCCAGTCGCCTGTCAATGTGAATGACTCCAGACTTCCCCCTAGCTCCCCTCTCCTTCTGGATGACTTCAGGCCTTCTTCCAAATCAGAGACTGCATGCCACATCCCTTCCTTCAGGGAACACCTCGTGTTCTTTCTTGTGGATGGCTTCATTCCTGCTCACCCTTCCATGTGGTTCCTGCATGCGCGTAATTTCTGTCAGCACCAAGCACCCATGATGCTTCGCACAAACATTGGCAGTAATCGCATCTCCTTGCCTTCTTTCTGGCAGTTCACTCTGCCACTGTCACAGTGCAGAGTCCCCGCTCCATAGCATCTCACGGTGTTTCTTTGTTAATGACGTTGCCTGACTGTAAATGCTGGTATATCGGCGACGATACATTCATCGTATATAGAATCGGCGTTCGCAAAACGGCATCAATGCAAGACAAAACCACAACAACAAACAAACAAACTTTTAAGTACCAAGATCATCTTACCTTGAACGCGTTTTCTTACTGGATTGTAGAGGAGATACATTATCCACAGTACTGTTAATAAATACCTTTACAATTTCGGGTTCTTGAAACGCTCAGGAAACTAGAACGACGGGACCGTACTCAATGAGTTGTGAGTTCCAACCCAAGGCGTTCAACATAAACACTTCCAAGTTTTGTTGCTAATGTTACCGTGTTGCCGCCCTGTTGCGAACAGTGTAAAGTATGTCCCCTACCTCTATTCTCCTGGTATGATCATCCTAATCGGCAATTCCACAGATGTTACTGCCAAAGCTGTGGCGAGAGATACGGATGAGATTCAAGCCGAGACCAGACTCTCGCTTCCACAAGCCAAACGTAAGAGCAGGGATCGTCCCTTCCAGAAGTAGTCAATCCGGCGTCCCTCGTATACATGGAAACAGAGATGGCTGGAAGATCAGCAAACATCTACCACTGAGGCCGACTTGCCTGCCTGCCAGACTTTATCTACCTTGGCCCTCGTAGATCAAGATCGGATAGTGCTGTCGAGAGTAAATGACAGGAAGGGTGTTCTGCTTGACACAGCAGAAAAAGACTCGGCGCTTGAGGATTGCAAAGAAGTAGCATTTAACAGTCATCTGAAGGAAGCAGGGTGCTGAAGTAAAAAAAAAAAAAAAAAAAAAAAAAAACTTGTGAGGCTGATTTTAATCCAGCAAACTCTTCTTAGATTGTGCACTTGATGTAGCGAAGCGACCTCCGTCATTTCGACGATCCAGGCTTAATCCCGCGATTTTTTTTTCATGTGCCCATAGGTCGACGCATAGTCCCAGGTTTGCAGGATAAAAAAAATAGATAGTTCAAACATGCTCTGGGAACTGTTTAGTTCCCGCCAAGGGAAGGAACCATACAGCAGTTTGTTCGGTGATGGAAATTAGTTTGTGGGTAGTTGACGTAAATTTGAATTTTCTTGATTGTAAGTATGCATTTTATTCGGAATTGCAGTTTGTGGGTAGTTGACGTAAAACTGTATTTTCTTGATTGTAAGTATGCATTTTATTCGGAATTGCCACTTATTCCTCTCTCTCTCTCTCTCTCTCTCTCTCTCTCTCTCTCTCTCTCTCTCTGTCTCTCTCTCTCTCTGTGTGGTGTCACACACACACACACACACACACACACACACACACACACACACACACACACCACACACACGCACACACACTCACACTCACACACAGCTACGTCCAGGTCGCCCAGTGGTAGCCCTGGTCTTGGCAGTCCACAAAGAGCATCCAAATTAGGTCGCCTCAAGACAACCCATCTGAGCAGTCACCGCCTGCTGCCGGATCGCTTTGGTGGTGTTCAGTGATGCCTGCTCTGATCCAGAACATGCAGGACGTCATTTCACCAGAT
>JADBJO010006299.1:107500-137354 GCA_016801955.1 Conus betulinus | reverse complement strand
GATAGGATGGGGAGAGGGGGGGAGGGAAAGTGTTGTGGATGACCATCCATCCTGGGGGTGGGGGTTGTGTGTGTGTGGTGTTGTGGGGGTGTGTGTGTGTGGCATGTTTGGTGTGTGGATGTGTGCGTGGGTTGTGGTGTGGGTGTGTGTGTGGGTGTTGTGTTGTGGGTGCGTGTAAATCATACTTTGTTGTTAGGGCAGAAAACGAGATCCACTGATGTTTAACAGTTCGTAATAAGATTTCTTGTTTTTTCTCTGTTTTTCATACATTCTTGTCAATTATTGCTCTGTCACAGAGAAAAAAACGAGCAGCTCCTAACATCCTGAAGAATTTGAACACAACTATGGAGACGGATGCCTACCTTCAGTTACTCATTGAGCAAGATTATGAGGTATGGATACTTTTCAGTGCAGAATCCAGAGCCAGAAAACAGACTCCTGGACTTCACGCCATGAATCAAACACAGTTCTAAATGTTTCATGTGTTTAACAAGCTATAATGTTCGCAGCACGAGTGCTGAGGTTAGTAGATGGTAGTGCAACGTTTTTACAATTTTTTTGTTTGTATCTTAACATGGATAACATGATAGAGAACCGTCACAGAGATCGTTCCAGAACCCTTGGCACTAAATGGTAATACTTAAATGATTGAGTATTGATGTTTCAGATGGTGAGGGATTGTTACAGGTGATTAATTTAGGCATTTTGACATTATTGATATTCATCTGATGGAGTGCTATGTTTTAGATGTTATGGGTGTGTTACAGGATTGCTTCAACTTCTGCACATTGGTAATATTCCCTGTTTGAGAACTGATGTTTATATGGTATCAGGGAGGGGGGGTTTTTATGCAATATAATCTTCTGTGTCTGCAAAGTGGCATTACCTTCAGACGACTTTTTTTCAGCCATGTTAGGGGTGGGACTATGCCTGTTTCAGCATCCTTAACATTGATGTATTTCACTGAACACCTTTATATTGATGATATTCCAGCTGAACATTTTAAACATTGATGATATTGTACTAAACATCTTAATATTGATGATATTCCACTGAACATCTTAACATTGATGATATTGTACTAAACATCTTAACATTGATGATATTTCCAAATCTGAACATCTTAACATTGATGATTATTGTATTGAACATCTTAACATGGATGATATTGTATTGAACATCTTACATTGATGATATTCCACTGAACATCTTAACATTGATGGTATTTGTAACTAAACATCTTAACTCTGAGGATATTCCTACTAAACATCTTAACACTGAGGATATATTCTACTGAACATATTAACATATTAATGCTATGAGGATATTCCGATGAACCGCTTAACCTTAACATTATTGATATTGATATCCCACTGAAACACCTTAACACTGATGAAATTCAGCTGATTGAGTATTCTTGTTATATCATATCAAGGAATATTGCATCTTCTGCAGTATTGCACAGCTGAAGCCAATCAGCTCTCATCACTGTGGGGTTTTTTTTCAGTGTTCATCGGTCTGTTTGTCTTCTCTGTCTTACAGCCACATGGCAGTGATAGCATCCAGCAGCAAAGAGTGCCTGTTTTCTGTTGCAGGCAGTGCAGAAGCGAATCAATGAATGCGAAGATGTGCCATGAAGGAGAACTACAGCGTTATCAATGTCACAGCAGATGTAAGTGGACTGGAAAAAAAAGCAACAAAACAAAAAACAAAACAAACAAACAAAACAAACAACAAAAAGCATTTTGGATATTGGTTTACTAGATTTCTTATGTCTTTTTTTGGTTGGTGTTTATTTATTTATGCATTGTTTATTTCTTTTGTTTCATTCATTTTATTTATTTTTGTATGTGTAGAAAATTGACAGAATTTTATGTGTTGGTAATAGAAGAACCAAGAAATACTCAGCACTTGAAGAAATGAATGATCAGCAACATCAGAGCTAAAATGATCCATTTTCCCAATTCTGTGATAATTCAGAGTACAACAGTTTAGAGGTGCACATTCATGTGTAAACACATATGAGTAGCTGCAAACACATGCCACACACATGCTCACACACATGCCCATAGTTATGCATGATGCCTGACTTTTGTATGTATATGCAAACATATGCAAATACTTCCACACATGTACATGCGTGCACACATGGACTTACACACACACACACACACACACACACACACATCTCCCAGCCTGTCTCACACACACACACACACGTCACACACACACGCACGCATGCACGCACGCACGCACACACCGCGCACGCACGCACGCATGCACAACACCCACACACACACACCACACACACACACACACACACACACACACACACATACACACACACACCACACACCACACACACACACACACACACACACACACACATTGCACAGAGCACATACACACAGACATGCAGCCTGTCTTGTATTTATATGCAAACATACGCAGATACTTACACACATGTATATGCGTGCACACATGCGCTTACACACCGCACACACACACACACACACACACACACCCACACACACACACACACACACACACACACATTCACACACACATCCTCCTAGCCTGTCCTCTCACACACACACACACGCAACGTTCACATGCACAACAACCACACACACACACACACACAGATATGCAGACTCAGAGAAGAACTTTGTGTATAATTGTTTTATGTGTTAGAGTGAGAGAGGGAGTGAGAGAGTGCATGTGTCCATATGTTAAACAATGCGGACTTTTCTGCATGCATCAAAAACTGATTAAATTGTTCTTAATTTCATGGCAATGCCATGTTTATGATCAGTTTTCTGCAGCTACACACATTATCTGTATGATGTTCTTTTTATTTTGTCTGCTCTATTTTTGTTTTGCTTGTCTGTCTATAAGTGATCCCTGTCTTTGTTTTTGTCAACCAGTCTCTCTTGTGATCGACTCTTTTTGATAATTCATTATGGTCTTGTCTGAAATGAAAATATCAGTCTATCTGTTCAGCTATTAACCTATCTGTTTATTATGTCAATTTGTGCTGTCTCAGTCGTGTTTTAACTCCATGGGGGTTTCGGGTGGGGAGGGGAGATTTTCCATGTCAATTTTTAAGATTTTAAAGGGGGTGGATGGAGTCCCCCATGTTAATCAGAAATGGGAGTCCTGACTTGCTGGTTTATGTTTTTTGACAATATTGTGTTTTCACCAACATGCTTTTAAAACATAGAATACAATAGATATAGTTTTGAATTCTGTTTATCAGTGGGGTCAAAATACTTGATGAAATTCCTTAATTTATTTCAATTGTGAATGTACTCACAAATACAAGTTTGCTTTGGTGATGAATATAAAGTATTGATTATTTATGAGTATCACACATCATAGCTTAACTCCTGTGAAAGGCCTCATTCTATCTTTGGGTCTGATTTTCAGACCAGCTGCCCAGAAGGTCCATTGTGTTTAAGATGCTTTCACCTTCCCAGTTTTGTTGTTTGGGTCCCTTCATGTACTGAGTACTTCTTTTTCTCACTATCACTCTTTGATTTTGACCACAAAACCAAATTGTGTATGTAATGCTGTGCAGTCTTTGTGAATCTATGACAAGGCTTCATGACATGTTTAACCGTAAATTGCTCCCAGAATTTTCTTGCACACAAATCATGCTTAAATTTTTTTTTATATATATATATAATTATCATAGTCTGTTTGGCATGCAAAGGGTAGCAGCAACTTTCTGACCACTCATGGTGACAGGAAGACTTATGGCTTGCTTGCTTTGTTTCTTTATTTTGCTTGTGATGTGAGGTTTAGAGTTTTGGTAATGTTAATGTGGATCTTGAGGTCCAAAAGAAAACATTGTCTGTGGTGAGAAGTGAATAGGCAGGACAGCTGAATACAAAACTCAAGAGCAGACAGGTGAGAAAAATCTATGACAAAAGTTTAAGGGAGAAATTGACAATTTTTAGCAGGAGTTACAAGAGATGTATGGAAGGGGCTGTTTTATTGTCAGACAAGATTGTGAGGAACAGTCACTGAGATCAGCGGTATTTAGAGCATGTACGGGTGTGAATAAACAACATGAAATGTTTTTTTTTTTTCCTGTGTGTTTGTATTTTATATCAGAACAGAAATATATACATTATAAAAGTGTGAGTTACAGAGATGCAGTGTTTAAGCATATATTCCATATGTATCCCCTCTTCTCTGTTCCTTCTTCCTCTCTTCACCCTTTGCCCACTCTTCCAACACTCCCCACCATCATCCCTTGAATCAGTGGAATTTGATCTGTCAAGGTTGATATGATTTTTTATGAGCTGATGTGATCTTGCATTGTTCTAGGCATGCTTCGGATGCGTCCTCTTAGTAGTGAATGGAAGTGCATGATCAGATCTGTAATGTTGATGTGGATGTTTTGTCATTGTTGATCAGTGATATTGATTTAATTACTCTTTCAGAGGCAATGGGTGCTTTTTTTCTTTTTTGTTTCATCTTGAATCATGTATCATTTTGTATATTGCAGGCGATGATGAAGCCATCAAGCATGCCATTGTAATGCTGCAGATTGCGAAGGTAACTTAAGTGGATCAGATAGATCACTTTATATTCTAGTCATAAGTATACTGCATATAGTTCAGTTTAAATTGGTATTTGCAGTGTATGAATTATATTGCATATGAATAACCATTTTCCGTTCAAGATCAAGTTTCTTGGCACATTTATTGGCAGCTTCTAATACTTTTTGTGGCAGAAAAGATCAGTCTTGAGATTGAAGATGTGTGTTTTTGGTGGTTTGCTGTCTTGGCTCTTCTGGTTTGTGTTTTTGTTGTACTTTTTTCTTAATGAGGTTCAGGATGAGTTGTCTGTGGTGTGGTCTTGCAGTGATATTGAAGTTAAGAAACTGAGAGTATAACAATTTTGTGTTCAGTGGTGATGTTGGCATAAAGTTGTGGAATGTCTCCTTTTGTGGTGATGATATGGATGAGGAAAAAGTGATTCTCTTAAAGTTTACGTGGTTGCCATTTGTTTTTATACCTTTCAACAAATTGTTTTAAATGTTTCTATTTTGTTTGTTGGTTTGTCATAGTTGGCTTTATATTGACTCATGACTGATTAGCAAATACTCAATGAATGGACTAGTTCTGTTTAGCAAACATTGCTCCAGAAGTTAAGTTCAGACTGAAATGTTTGTCATAGTTATACAAGTGCACGGAAAAGTTTTTACTGGTAGTGTGTAATGGCTCTGAAGTTGAGAGAAAGACAGAGTGGATTTGCCTGATAGGACACTGTGTCTTTCACTTCTGCTATGTGACTCCTGTCATTCAGAATGGTCTCCGGTTCTGTGTGTGTCCTGCGCTCCCCTCCCCTTCTCACTGGAGTTGTTCAGATCTTGTCACTGAAGGTAGTTACAACTGTCCAGTCCCAAACTTTCGGCTGCTGAACTAAGCCTCTGTTCCATGTGACGTTAGTATGTGAATGTTCAGTGTGTTAGTAAAGGCTTGAGGAAGGCTGGTGGGTTTTCACTTCAGGTGGGTGTGTTGTTGTTTTCATATACAGTTCTTATGAATCCAGCCCCACTGGAATTTTGTGTAAAAGTGTATGAATCACGCAGAACATGACTACTAAATAGATCTGATACTGCACAGTCTGATTTCAGGTTCTTTGTAGCAGTCTTGAGCTCTCTTCCACCAGTCTGTCATCCCTGATCCTCAGTAATCATCATAGTCTTATTAGGTGCAGTGATCGTCTCTCTCTCTGTTTTATCCTGAAATTGTTGGAGGGCTATGTCAGGATGAACAGCCAGCTTCTAACAGTTGTGTTAGGATGTGCAATTTGCTTTTCTCCAGGGACAAATGGCGGCACGACTTCACTCTCCCCCCCCCAATCAAGGTGAAGCTTCTCCGACGACCCCCTATATTAACGGAAACATTGAGGTCTAAAGGACTATGACAGCATGCCCCTCAGTCTTGTCTTCACATGCATGTACAACATACTTGTCAACCCTGGTTTATTGGTCGTGTTTGTCTCACATTGGCCCGTATATTCTGAAAGGTAGTGTTCAATTATCAGAGGACTGTTAAGTTAAACGACGCTCAAGAGATTGACATTTATTTTCGCAGTGTTTGAAATTGAAGGGACATTGATTAGTTCAGCTCATATAATCGTCCTCTCTTTGTGTTTTGCTGTTTTGTTTTGTTTGCTAACTTTCTGGATGTGCTTTCTGTGGAGGTGACAATCACAAGTTCTTTTAGATAGTTTCTGGAGGGTCGGTTAAATTGTTTGGGTTGACAAGTATGAGCTTTTTTTTTTCTAATCTAACATATTGTTATATGATGATCTGTTTATCCTAGTTTTGGCTTCAGGCTTTGTTTGTTAACATTAGGTGCCTTTATGTACTCATTATTAAGGCTTGTATCTCATGCTTTAGCATTTTCATCTCTTTTACAGAAAAATATACACGGTTCTTGCAGCTGTAACCTTTTTTGCATCTTTGCAGCTTCAGTTAATCCCATGGACTGGCATGAATATTGCCTGCTACTTGGGTGTTAAAGGGAGTTGGATGGTGTGCTGCTTTCAGGAGAGAGTTACAACAGTAGAAAGCACAGGTATCCTTGCTAGGCTGCAAGGACCACGGAGTATGCACACGGCTGTTCTTGCTAGTTAGGCATGCTTCATGTTTTGTGCTGTGAATCCCTGATGATCTTCTTCTTGATGCCTTCCTGTTGACATACTGAAAATTGCATCAGATGCAGGCTGAGACGTCAGCTTATCTTTTTTTTTTTTCTTTTTTTTTTTAAACGAAGCTATTTCCTTCCAACACTGTTCTACATCCCTTCAGCAGCTTCCTGAAGGTCTTGCTGACAGTTTTGAGACCTGTGGACCCAGAGACGTCCATTGTATTTTTGTACCCTTTTTTCCCACAGAAAATATACCGGCACTACAACAACAACAACGGTAACAATGACAATGGCAACAACAAACTTCTAAAATTTGAAGGGCACAGACATGAGTCAGACCTCTGCCAAGGTCAAAATGGGTCCTGGGTGGACCTTTGATCCACCTATGTACCAAAATGTAGGTAAACAAATTGGAAGAAAAAAAATGGTTTTCACTAATGCAGGAGAAAGAAACTGTTTTAGGTAGGCCTTTTTCATTCATGTTTCATTTCATTTCTTTTTCATTATCAACATTTTAAAATGACTGTGAGCACGTCAATTCGTGAATGACAGTGGGAGGGGAGATAATTGTAGGCACAGACTGAAAGACCTGCTTCCCATATCCTTTTTCTTTTGAAAGATTTAAGATTAGAATTATAGTCCCGTCAACAGCAGAGGGTTATCTCAGGACTGTCACCACGTTTCAAACTACCACGTATATATGTTAAAAAAAGATAAAAAAGCAAAACCTCACCCAACCCATTAAAAACGGATTAAAAGAACCAATCCTGGGATTAAAAACCAACACGTTGAAATAAGATAAGACAATGTTGCCCATTTTCTTTTTGAAAGATGAGGAAAGTACAAAATGTCAGTATTTATATACAAGAAAGATTTAACATTCCATGAAGATGTGTTACTTCATAGGTAGTTGTCATTTGGTAAACAGTAAGGTCACAGTGTCTATGGTCAGTATGTAGTATCTCTGGTGAACAGACCGTGGACCCACTCTTTGATTAAGAACTGCATCATATAATCACCAGAATTGAATGGGTCAGTCTGTGGTCACTTTCCATTATTGCATCAAATTTTGTTCATAAAGTGGAATCTGAGCAGACTTTTGTGAAATCTAGCTGATAGATGAACAACAACAACAAAAAAGAGACACCCCCCCCCCCCTCAAACAGGTGCGGATGACAACGAAAGTTTCTTGGTAAAAGTTGCAAGTGTTCTGCAGCATGTTCACCATTGATGTACAAGAGTTTCTCCTGTTTTCTCTCCCCCTCTCCCACCCACACCCCCTTTTTTTTTTCTTTAAGTTTTGACAGGAGAAATCGGCAATCTTTGTGTCTTGCAAGAGGAGACAACTACTCATCAACAAGAAGAAAATTTGCCCTCTGAAGGCTTCAGCATAGTCATGTGCTGACAGTTAATGCCGGCCATACTGAAACACCCATCTGATTTGGAAACCTTCAGCATAGTCATATGCTGACAGTTAATGCCGGCCATACTGAAACATCCATCTGATTTGGAAACCTTCAGCATAGCCATGCGCTGACAGTTAATGCCTGCCGCTTTGAAACACCCATCTGATTGGGAAACTTGCAGCTTTCAACAACTTTGACAGTAACAGACAAAACTGTGGAGAGTACAGAAGTTTGAAAAATACGCCAGTTTTCCTAAAGATGAGAAATACTCTATTAGCAAATTTTAGATGTGCAGCTGTGAGGTGTGGATTATGTTTTCAGCTTTGAAAAAATATCTTCCCCTGCTCAAAAGCTTTGTGTTTGTTCTAAAGTGGAACCTTGAGGTTTGTGTGAAAATAGCTGGTCTGTGAAGCAGAGTGGGGACTGCCTTCAGCCATAGTCATCTTCTGGTGTAGCAGTCTGTTGTTCTTTAGACAAAGGCATATTCACAGAAGATGGAATGTGACTGATGAAATGATGAGGAGGAAAAAAAAAAAAAAAAAAAAGCCATTAGGAAGTCCTGTCCCAGTGAAATGCATTGAACGACCTGGAATTTGCTGGTGAGAGTGTCCCTGTACTGGGTAATCCTCACAATTAGGGCAAGGTAAGGTAAGGTAATGTTGCTTATAGACCAGATGACTGCAAAGGGCCACATCAGGCTGTCACCGCGTTGAACTACAGTTGGGGAGTACTAAAACAACTACAGACTGGAAGACAACCATTTTCTGTGTTGGAGATGAGACACTGACCATTGAGTTCTTTTGACTCGCCTCCATCTTTCATTTTAAGTAGGTCTCACATTTGCTAGACGAATGTTTACTCTGTTGAAACTTTGAGGGTAATGTGCATGAAGTAGAGAAAATGCACAGTCATTTCCGTGGACACGTGGTGTTGGAGGGAAGCTGTTAAAGAATTGCCTTTTGATTGGTGATGTTTGATGTTGATGTGTGTACAAGATCAAAATGAGAAGGTGAAGATGATGATTGCTTTCTACTGTGATTGTTGATGTTCCGTGATCATCATTATTATCATCCAGAGAATCATTTTATCACTATCCTCATCACAACATAGTTACTGTCAACCCCAACAACATGATTATCATCGTCATTTGATTGTTAGTTTGTTTGATAAAGGATATGAGTCTGAATCAACAAATTGCAACTTCATTAACACATAAACATCAAAAGTTTAGTCTAACCATTTTCATGGATTTGCTGTGGGTTTATGCATGTGTGTGTTGTAGAAAGGCTTCCAGAAGAATGTGGTATGGGTTGGCTTTTTAAGCTTTATTGTCTGCTGTGGATGACTTCAACCTGTTGTTTGTTTTTCAAGCAGCCGCCTCCTCACAGCCCCTCCCCCCGCCAGCCTCAAAATGCTTGTGTCTAGGGCCTGGGTAGGGGAATAAGTATGACAGTGTTTGTGTACCATTATGGATCTCAATGCATAGGCTTTGCGTGAGTGCATGTGTGTGTTGGGGTGTGGTGAGGTGTGGGAAATGGGAGTAGGGGGTGTGGAAGCAGAATGGGATGGGGATGGAGGGGAGACAGGGATGTAGATTTTTTCTTTCTTCTGTCGTTTGAATGTATGTTCACACAATGTGTGTGTGTGTGTGTGTGTGTGTGTGTGTGTGTGTGTGTGTGTGTATTGACATGATCACGTTATTAGTAAAAAGTCATCATGGGGATTGAGGGGAAATCCTGACATCCGATTCTCTTTTCAAAACTTTCCGTAAACACACTGTATTAGAGGTGTGTGTGTGTGTGTGTGTGTGTGTGTGTGTGTGTGTGTGTGTGTGTGAGTGTTTGACATGATCACGTTATTAGTAAAAAGTCATCATGGGGATTGAGGGGAAATCCTAATATCCGATTCTCTTTTCAAAACTTCCAAGAACACACTGTAACAGAGGTGTCTGGAGTTTATCTGCAGATGTGTTGTACATGCAAGCCTGATTGTCTTGATATGTGGGTAAACATGTCGGTATGAATAATCAATAGATACAAGCTCTAAGTGGAAGTTTGATCCAGAGATGTGATGCTCTTTAATTCGAGGAAGTTGAAATTTTCTCATTTACATTAGAGCTCCGAAGACTAAGCTTTAGTGTCTTTGCTGTCTTTCAGATTCACGGGTATTTTTTTTTTTTTTTTAACATATGTTTCTTAGTCTTTACAGTGGGGAGGAAAATAAGTCAGTGAAAGAATTTACTGAACTTTGGTTTACGATAGACATAAAGTGAAATATCAAATATACAATATAGATTAAATACAGATATCTCAGTGGGGTCATTTTCATGAGTACATTTGGCTTGGACAAATATGATAGTTCATAGATTGACAGATGTAATTGTAAAGTCTAAAATGACTGTGCTGATGTTTTCATGTAATTTTGAAAACTTTACTATCCTTTTCCCGTGTTTGTTTTTGTGCTGTATCTTTATTATGTAACGGTTCCTATGTGTCCTTTGACAGAAGTATATCTACCTGTACCTCATGTATTGTATGCACAGTGATACTATCTCTCCTCAGGTTTTGTTTTTGTGTAGTGTTTTATTTATGTGATGTTCCCAGTTTGTCCTCTTACAGAATTGGAAGCATATGTACCTGTACCTCAAGTATTTGATACAGATTCATACTGTTCTTCAACCCTGATTCTCACCAGCATGTATATTCCCTTCACACACACCCTTTCCTCTCCGCACTTCTTCTAAACTGTGATTCTTTATCACTGTCTTACTCAAATTTTGTAGTATCTGCCATTCATTCAGACGAAAGTTTGTGACAGTTGCAGGATCACTAATGTACGCCTTTTAATGAGAAATCCATTTTTTGATAGATACAGTTTATGAATTACATTCATTTTTTTTCTTACTTTTGTTCTTCACCAAGAGAATAGTTGGTTATAGGCGCATTTTCTTTATTATTATTATTTAAGATCTTCCTTTTATTAAGACAACAGTTTATGATAGGTACAGTTTCTTTATCAATACTTTCTAGCATCTGCCGTTTATTAAGAGAACAGTTTGTGATCAGTATAGTTTCTTTTTCATTGTTTTCTTACATCTGTCCTTTATTAAGAAGAACAATTTATGATAGATATAGTCTCTTTGTCATTATTTTCTAACGTCTGTTTTTATGAAGTGAACAGTTTTCGATGTGTACAGTTTCTTTATCATTATTTTCTAACGTCTGCCCTTTATTGAAAGAGCAGTTTGTGATAGTTATAGTTTCTTTATCATTATTTTCCAACATCTGCCTGTTATAAAGAGAACAGTTTGTGAAAGGTTCACTTTCTTTATCGTTACTTTCTTGCATGTTCCCTTCTTGAAGACAACAGTTTGTGGTAGGTACAGTTTCTTTATCATTACTCTCTAAGATCTGCTCTTTATCCAGAGAACACTTTGTTATATATACATTTCTTTATCATTATTTTCTAACATCTGCCCTTTATTAAGAGAACATTGTGAGAAATACAGTTTCTTTATCATTATGTTTTTTTCTTTATCGTTATTTTCTAACAGCTCCCCTACATGAACACAAAATTTGTGACGGTGTAATTTCCTTTTAATTGTTTTCAAACATCTGCCCTGCATTTAAGAGAACAGTTTGTGACAGGTATAGTCTCTTTATCATCGTTTTCTTACATCAGCCCAGCAGTAAACAACAGTTTGTGACAGGTATAGTCTCTTTATCATCGTTTTCTTACATCTGCCCAGCGGTAAACAGAACAGTTTGTGACAGATATAGTCTCTTTATCATCGTTTTCTTACATCTGCCCAGCGGTAAACAGAACAGTTTGTGACAGGTATAGTCTCTTTATCATCGTTTTCTTACATCTGCCCAGCGGTAAACAGAACAGTTTGTGACAGGTATAGTCTCTTTATCATCGTTTTCTTACATCTGCCCAGCGGTAAACAGAACAGTTTGTGACAGGTATAGTCTCTTTATCATCGTTTTCTTACATCTGCGGTAAACAGCGGTAAACAGAACAGTTTGTGACAGGTATAGTCTCTTTATCATCGTTTTCTTACATCTGCCCAGCGGTAAACAGAACAGTTTGTGACAGGTATAGTCTCTTTATCATCGTTTTCTTACATCTGCCCAGTGGTAAACAGAACAGTTTGTGACAGGTATAGTCTCTTTATCATCGTTTTCTTACATCTGCCCAGCGGTAAACAGAAACAGAACAGTTTGTGACAGGTATAGTCTCTTTATCATCGTTTTCTTACATCTGCCCAGTGGTAAACAGAACAGTTTGTGACAGGTATAGTCTCTTTATCATTGTTTTTTCAAACATCTGCCCTGCATTTAAGAGAACAGTTTGTGATAGGTGCACACATTCATTATTACTGTTATTTTCAAAATTCTGCCCTTGTTCAAGACAACAGTTTGAGATGGGTACAGTTTCTGTTTTATGGCCTTTTTGTAACATCTGCCCTTCATTAAGAGAACAGTTAGTGACAGACACAGTTTCTTTCCAATCTGACACATTCCCTTCATTATGAGAAGAATTTGTAGGCACAGGGTTTTTTTTCAAAGTTTTTCTGCCCTTCATTGAGATTACAGTTCATGATTGGAAAAAAGTTTTGTTCCTAGTATCATTTTCTAAAATCAGCTCAGCAGTAAAAGAGCAATAGGTGACAGATGCAGAGTTTTACCACCATCATCAGCTTGCTGGTAGCTGGGTTTAATGTCTTGGTGTTTACTGAAACAACAGCGACTCCATCTCCGTAGCAACTCGGTCTCTCTGTTTATGATAATTGGGTGGTTCAGTGCTTACTCTTGATTTCTGTTACAAAATCAGCAAAGACTATTTTGCATCAGGTTTCATCTTAAAGGTATGTGTATTCTTGCACTTCTGCGAAAAAAGAGATATACATAGGATCTATGAAAAAAAATGAAATGGGAAAGAAAAACACAAACCCAACCCTCAGAATATCTGGAAAGGGTTGCAATTTAATAAGAAATATCATGAAGGAATGGTTGTGAGAAATTTTGTGTAATGTTACTTTATCTTGTGTAAATTTCACTGGTTTGTATATCAGTGAAAAGAAACCATGAATAATCCTTCTATCATTAGTTCATTTCAGTGTATTTATTTATTAATTTTTTTTTAAAAAAGTTTAAATTGAGGTCTGCTGTTAGGAAAATGAAGATTACGCTGGCTGATATAGCTGGTCAGTAGGACGAGGAAGATAATGATGTCACTGACGAACAGGATGCTGAATGTCACTGGGAAAATCAGACATTCATAGCTCTTGTATGTGACATCACACAAAGCCATGTGTACAGAGATTCACGATCAGTAGAGTATTAGTACCAGGAAATTACGCAGCCATTAACCGCCGTCAGTGACAGCAGAATGCTATGATTAGAATATAACTCACCAACAGCCACAAGGATGTGACTGGCTGGACACGAAAAGAAAACATGACGTAACCAACATTAGAGGTGAATGAAAGACTTTTTTTTCCTTTTCACATTTTTTTTGCGTGTTGATTTGATTGTAGGTTGACTGATTCAAAACCTCCACCTTATGCATGACACAGTGTATGCAACAGAAAGTAGTCCACCAGCATTCTGTGGCTGATTGAAAAGCCAGCTTAAAGAGCTGAGAATTGGTGTGGTGTGGAATTTGTGTTTGTGTGGGTGTGATTTATGATAACGCTGTTGATAGGAATACCAGAAGGTAAGGAAGTGATGAACAAGTTGTGTATGTCACTGCCTGCTGTAGATTTACATTTACTTACTCAGGAATGCTGTTATCTTGTGAGGAGACTATACACACATTTCTTTTGCTTTGTTTTTACACAGTCTTACGCTGTTTTCAGTGGTAGTTTTTCCTCGTTCAGTATCCTCCGTTTTATTTTGTGCAGGTTTGTTGGTTTGTGTGTGAAATAATTGTATGAAAGAATTGAGCTGAATAGGTTTTGCAAGTCCTTGAAGTGCCTTAAAATCCTTCAAGATCTATGGATACAGCTCTTTCATATTGAGCTGTTGGCAGATACTGTTGTTATTGTTTATGAAAACAATAGGTAATGACCACCTGGTCAGCCATTTATTTGGTGCGTAATTGTCTTGTTTGAATATGAGTGTTGATGTGTATTACTGTTTATGTGTATACCATATTTATGTAGTTTGTAAACATTGTTTGCATATGTTTGTTGGCCTCAATGATAAGAATGTGATTGTCTGAAAGAGACTGCACCTGCATATGCCTTGAAATATATCCCCCAATACAGGGTGTGCGTGCATGTTTGTGTGTGTGTGTGTGTGTGTGTGTGTGTGTGTGTGTGTGTGTGTGTGTGTGTGTGTGTGTGTGTGTGTGTGTGTGTGTGTGTGTGTGTGTGTGCATGGGTGTGCATACATGCACACACACGTGTGTGTGTGTGCATGGGTGTGCATACATGCACACACACGTGTGTGTGTGTGTGAGAGAGAGAGAGTTTCTGAAGAGATAAACGTTTTAATGTGATCAAACAGTTTACGAAAGAAAGATTTTGCATCAATTCATTCTGTTTTTAGAACATATCCTATAGTGAGTTGTCTGTAAGTGCTGTGTTTAAAAAAAAATATATTTATCTAATTTTCTTAATATCTTTGTAGAGAGTGATGTGATGAGGTGACAGCCTTTCATGGTTGGGTGGGCTGTAAACAACATGAACAGAAAGTGTGCGTATGTGTGTGTGTGTGTGTGTGTGTGTGTGTGTGTGTGTGTGTGTGTGTGTGTGTGTGTGTGCTTGCTTGCTGATGAGTCTAATTTTGAAGCCATATGTTTGCAGCAGGGCAATTGCCTTACCACTTACAACCAAGAAAATAAAAGAATAAGCTCTCTGTATGGAAGTCTGTACTTCAGTTGAACCTCTGTGTAAATGCCTGTAGAGATCTTTGAAAATGAGATTGTAAATCGGAAGGAATTTTCAAACAGGATGAAAAACTGAAATAAACAAGGATGGAATCTTCCGGAAAGCCAATTATTTAAGAGGAAGAGATCTTGTTCGTTTATTTTTTGTTTTGGCATTTCATTTTTGGTTCTGTCTTTTCCTCTCTCCCTTCTTCCACTTCCCCACACCCTTCTGTATTGTTTACATACTCTGCTTATACTGGCGAACTCATACCGAGCCGTACTCAGATCCACCCTGTTACAACCCTTCACAGACAGCAGACAATATCAGGTTGTTTTGAGGCAACCTACCGTGGAAGACCCTGCGCTGCTGAAAGATCATTTCAGTGGTGCCTGTTCTGATCCAGCGTACACAGGACATTATCCTGTAAGCCCCTTTCTGACAACAATGATTTGCTTTATCACAGAGCCAGTGTGAGTGTTCCCTACTGGTGGGTGCATCCCACCCAACCAACGACAGGCCTCAGGAGAGCGAATCTTAATTGGGAATGTCTTTGGTGTGGGGTCTCATTTACTTTCTTATTTTTAAGTGTTGATGCCACAGCATACTGCTCGCTCACTCAAGAGATCAAGCCTCACCTGACATGATGTTCGACCAGGCCCAGGGGGTTGTCAGTGTTTCACTCAACCTGGATGGACTTAGAAGACTACACTGGAGCGTTGTTTTCCAGTGCTGTGTTGCTGGAACCTTCAGCCTGGGTCAGCGCCTGGCACGATCAGCCACACCCAGTGCTCTGAACTTGCGTTCGCTCCTGAGAGTGCACACGCACATACCAGTCTTGTATGTAACCTGTGTATTACCTGCCCCTTTTTTTCTGAGGCAGGGTTTGTGGTTTGAGTCCTGAAAGGATTTGGTAAGTGCAGGACCGAGTACTGACTTCACTTTCGGTTTGTGCAGATCTTGTGTGTCTAATGCTTTCCAAAGTATATACGGTCATAGAGGACCAGTATGGGTTGTGGAACCATGAACATGTTCATCATGCATCACCCCCAGAAATGGACTGTGGTTCCTGAAGCAGTAGAGTAAAAACAACGGTGAAATTGAAATGGCCTATGGTGAGTTTTGGAGTCATAACATGCTAAAAGATGATGATGTATCTGGTTGAGTGACATACTTTTCAGGCCTGTAGAAAGCTGTTGTTTGAAGAGGGTGAAAGCTGTTGATTTTGAAGAAAAGTGCACACGTTTTTTCCACCACAGGAAACTTCTGTGTCTGTCATATGAAAATATTGTTTTGTGTTGAAGGAAAGCATGAAGGAGCCGGTCCTAAATGGGTTGTCTAGTGAGCCCGTTCTGACAGAGGATGCCAAGTTTGACCACTTCAAACAAACAGGTAAACCAGCAGGATTTATAGCACTCACTGTCAGCTCCTTACAGTGTTACTGTCACTCTCTGTACTAGGAAATTTCCATTCTTCTGTTCTTCTTTACTTATCAAGCCCCCAATCCCCTCTTTAATTTCAGGGGGAAAAAAAAATGCCTGCAACTTCAACACATCCTTGTTCAGTGCATTCCAGTGGATCTTGCTGAGAAAGTTATCAAAGTTCCAAGCTGTTCATCTCCTCAGATTTTTATTAGCGCATTCTGTGTGTGTGTGTGTGTGTGTTTGTGTGTGTGTGTGTGTGTGTGTGTGTGTGTGTGCATGCATGCATCCATGTGTGTGTGGATGTGTGCGTGGCATGCATGTGTTTATACATGTGTGCATGCTTGTATGCGTGTGTGTGTGTGTGTGTGTGTGTGTGTGTGTGTGTGTGTGTGTGTGTGTGTGTGTGTGAGGGAGAAAGAAAGAGAAAGCAATAGAGAGAGAGTGTGAGAGAGGGAGGAAGAAAGAGAGAGAGAAGGGGAGGGGAGGAAAGGATTGAAGAGGCTGATTTGAGAAGATGCAGCGTTTTGAGCAGACAATCCAAATTATTTCATTTATTATTGTTTTGGTTACTTGCATTATTGTTAAATATAGATAATTGTTTACAATGGAAATAGCACCTTCTCTGTTGATATTTCCAGTGGTGTTCTATTCAGATTGGCATGACTTTGCAGTTTTTTTTTTTTTTTTTTTTTTTAAACAAAAGTGAAAACAAGACAATCAAGTTATGAAAAGAAGACTGTGTGTGTATGTATGAAGGGATAGTTGAGAATTTCCTCACAAGATTCAGGTCAACACAAACTCTCTCTTTTTCCGTTAGATGTCAGAATGATCAACAATTTAATCATGGAGGCTCAAGAGAAGAAGAAGAAGAGGAGGGAGGAAGAAGAGAACCTTTGCTGATTGTGTTTGTCAAAATTGATTGGAGAATGTTGAGATTATATGTTTTTTTAAGATTGATGGGGAATCTTGTGTCCAGAACACAGAGGCGGATGAGGAGAGCGTTTCAGTGCCTGTCGGCATTTCTTCCATCGTCAAGCCCCCCATAGATGACAGCAACGATGACAGTTTTCCCTACACCTCCTATTCCAGCAGTGAGGATGATGAGTTCTATGACGCAGAGGCTCCAAAGGTGTCACAGTAAGTGAGCCAATCAGAATGGATGGTCAGTGTAGTAACAGAGGTCAGCTTGATCATCTGAATTTCTGTAAATGACTTTTATTGCCACACTGTTCTGTGCTCAGTTCATTGCACATGTTAATGCTGTATTGTTAACTAGGCTCTTTTTTTTTGTTGTTGTTGTTCCTGTATGCCCTGTCAGTGGCACCAACCCTCTGCCACTCATTCCGAATTCCCCGTACATTGAAATCGCCTGGTTTGTCCTGTCTCAGTGCCAGCATCACTACTCTGCAGGGAGCAAAAATCAGTATGAGGTTGTGGGCCGGAATAGCTCAGTTGGTAGCGCCGGACTCATAATCTAAGGGTTGCGGGTTTGAATCTTTGCCGGGCTGTTTTGGTGCAGGGGGATTTTTCCCTCGGAGTTTACATTAGTTCTGACTCCGTTTCCCATACAGTTCTTCGAATGAGACTATAAACCAAGGTTCCGTGTGTGAACGCATGCATAACATCTTGCACACACGTAAAATCCCATCACCAACTTTTGGAAGAGAAGGCCAGTTTGGCTGTTGGTATGGATGACACGCTACACATGGCATGCACCTTCCCTGAAGATGAGTATGGCTGCCTTAATGGCAGGATGAAAAAACGGTCATACACACAAAACTCCACTCCCTTTGTTGGGAGATGGGATTAATACTTGCCTGTCCATATAGGGAGTGTCCGCAGGAGTATCAGCCTGCGCACAGAAAGAAGAAGAAGTATGAGGTTGTCATGAGACAAACCATCAGAGGCGACCCTGCACTGCTACCAAGTCAGCTCAGCCATGTTCATAAGTGCCTGCTTTGATCCAGCGTAATGTAGGACGCTACCTACTAAGCCAGCCACTTATGATGACAATTGCATTTTCAAGAAGTCAGTGTGAATGACTGCTTCCTTTGACAGGTTTGAGGGTTCCGCTATTTCCATCCATGACAGGGCTGTACCCTCCACTTCTTTTTGTAATTTGTAAAATATTTCATATGAAAATTCAAAAGCTAAAGACTCATGTCCTAGCCCTGGGACATTCAGTGGGATATTTTGGAAATCTGTGGGACAAAGTATCTGGATGTGTAAGAAAGAAATGTTTTGTTACTACTCAGGTTCATTTTCATTTGCCGAAAAAAGAAAAACAAAAAGAAAGGAAAAACAAAAACAAAACTACACACACACACGCATGCACGCACGTACGTGCGCACACGCACGCACGCAAGCACACACACACACACACACACACACACACACACACACACACACACACACACACACACACACACACACACACACACACACACACACACACACACACACACACACACATGCATGCAACGCACTTATGACGAATGTTACTGGCAAGTTATACAGAACTGAAGTGAATCAAAACACTTCATTTTCATGTGATATCTGTCAATTTTAGAGTGACATTTGAACCCTAAAAGAGAACCGTTCTTTACTGGCTGGGTCTGTTGATATGAACTGGACTCTAAGTCTGTGGCTGCTGTGTTCAGGTGGTACTGTTCTTGTTGACATGGTGTGTCATAACTGAGAAGTTTGCTTTGACCTGACCATGACCAGTGCAGAGCAGTCAATAACGGGACATACACGTCACTTTTTTTTTTTCTTCAATAGCATGTTTTTTTTTTTAACAGACTGTCAGAGTGGAATTCCCTACAACAGGAATACTGTTTGTGACATTTCTTAATATTGACATTATGTATGAGTGAGTGATAAGCTGTAGACCGACTGGTTTGGAATCATTTCAGTGGTATTTGTAAGTCCATAAAAGCAGATAACTGGACACGGTTTGGTCATAGACATTGACTGCAGAGTCAAACTCACAGAAAAAAAAGAAATTGTCAGTATAATGTACAAACTGGATTAATGACGCTTTTGTCATTTTCGAGGGCAGTCAGTCCGTACGCCGTCCAGTTTCTGACTCTCAAGATGAATTCTTTTAACTAAATTGTGTCATCCATGCCAAACAGATAGCAGACTGTTGCACTGTTGGTCAGGAAATTCCAGGAACACTGTCAGAGAAAAACAATTTAAGTATTCATGTGGCGACTTGACTGTGTACTTCCAGTCTGTCCATCTGAGCCAACAGCATGCTTACCTCTGGGGCAGAGCTGGCCGGGGCAGAAAAATACATCTATAAAAAAAGTTGCTCAGAGGACACTCAAGCCCTCCATCCCCCTCCCTTTCAGCCTGCTGCCTGCATTGCAGCACAGCAGCTCATATCCTCAGCAATTAATACTTCATGTTAAAAAAATAAATTACCAATTTATATGACGAATTGTATCTGATGTGTTAAAGAATAGGTTGTATTTAATGTGTTGAAAAATAGATGTTGTAGTGCTTGTGTGCAGTCATTCAGTGCGGATAGAGCAAATAATTATTATCTTATTAATTTGGTCAGAATATTTTGTTGTTGTAGTTGAAAATATTTCTTAAGCACACATGAGGCAAAAAAAAAAAAAGAATTCTGTAACTTAACTGCATGCTGCATGTTAGTGAAATGAAATGTTAGCTTTCACGACATACACAGCATCCAAATCAGTAAGCATGCTTTTATTTTTATTTATTCATTTCTTGTTAACGTAGAAACAAAGAGATTCACGGAGATGGTCCTGAGCCCATCAAGCAAGAGACAGCATCAGTTGCTTCCCCTGTTGTGTCAGAAGGGGAGGTCAACATGGATGGTATGAAATGACATTTTGACATGAATTTTTTTTTTTCTCTTCATTGTAACATGAGCTTTGTATTCACAGAAACAGATTTCTTACATAACAGGTGGATCGACTTTTATTCTAAATTTTTTGTTCTTGTTGAAAAAAAAATTGTTTATCACATCATGTTTTCTAGGGTATTGTGTACTTTATTGAACTTGATTGTAAATCACGGCTCTGTTTGTTGTGTTTTTCTTTGGAAAAACATTTTTGGTTTTTAGTAATGTAAAAAAAAGTGTTAATTCTGTTTAACTGTAAATGCAGTTGTTGTTCAGTTATCAATATGTGTGTGTGTGTGTGTGTGTGTGTGTGTGCGTGTGTGTGTGTGTGTGTGTGTGTGTTTATAGATGTGGAAAATTTTATTCATGGTAATCAAATGATTATCATGTATTTAGAAACAGCGCCATTTCCTCTGTACTTCCTCCCACACACACACTTACACATGCATTCATGCTCAGAATAAGACCCCCTTCCCCTCCCTCAGCAAGGGAGTCATTTGAAAGTTTTTGATTTGTGGTATTTAATTGTTTATGGATGCTCAAACAAATATATTTTTTTTTTTACAAAAACATGTGCTCGCTTCTCACTGGATTACAATAAGTATTGATAATCTTTAAGTTGTTGCACACATTCGTAAAGCTGTAGAATTGTTTGCATCAAAACGTTGCTTTTACAAGGATATTACAAAGAGCATTTTGACTGACACAATCTTGCCATATCTGAAAAGAATAGGTACAGAGGAAGAATGTTATGATTGATGCACAGTTCTTTTATCAAGAGGATTTAAACTGACTCAGGACTACTAGGGGAAAAAAGCTGGACTAAAGAATATCCTGATATGCCTTACAAGTAAGTTCTTCTCCAAAGTCCTTGCCAACGATTGACAGGTTCAATAGTGATGATGTTTTTGTGTGTAAAATGCAGACCTGATTACCCATTCGATTTCACCTAATTTTGAACATGTGTGGTTAAACATTACAAAGATGACAGACTAAAAGAAAAGAAGAAGTTGAAAAGGAAAGAATCTAGAGTTGAAGTTCTCGAACCATGATTAAATGTGCAGCTTAGGACCATGATGATGTCTTGGTGTTCTTTGACCAAAGGTTGGCAGCTCATGGTAACTCGCCCACACTTAATCTTGTCTGGCTGCATCTGGTTTGTTGACACCATTCTGATACACAGGAGCCATAGTGAGGACTACAGGCCCTGAAGTGTTAAAAACCCATTGAGAGAGTATGAATTTGTGTCAAAGTGTGCTGATGAATCCGGTATGAAAGTAGTTTGTGTTGTAAGAATGTAATTTTAGTGTAGCTGCTGCATGATCAGTTATAGATCCCTGTACCGTCTGCTGTGTGATGGCAGGAAAAAGCATAAAAAAACTTTTAAAGCAGCAGAAATTTGGAAGATGAATTCACCACCCAGCCACCATACTCTACCACAACAACAACCTAACCTAAAAAAAAAAAAAAAAAAAAAAAAAAATGAAAGATTTAGCTCTCATTCTTTGCACAAACTACAATCATTTTGTGTTCAAAAGTCCACCAGTTGCAGTTTGGTAGTAAACAAGTCTGGAAACTATTTGAATCCTATGGTGAAGGTAACCAGATTCCTTCTTGGGGAATAATGCTATTGAATTCATTCTGTTCTTGTCTGCCTGCAGATTTGTACGATATGCAGGATGAAGAGGACTGTGAGTATCGTGTGTGTGTGTGTGTGTGTGTGTGTGTGTGTGTGTGTGTGTGTGCTGCCTGCATGTGTGTGTGTGTGTGTGTGTGTGTGTGTGTGTGTGTGTGTGTGTGTTCTAACAAAATGAAAGTCATTTTTAGAACCCAGTGATTAGTAGCATTTTAGGAGTGTTGAATAAAAATTTTTTTTTTCACTTTGAGTAACTGCACTAGTCTAGAGGAAAAGGTTGTAGTTAACTGTAAACCCTTATAGCCAAAGTTTGCTTTATGCACTTTATGCACTGCCGAGCAGTGGAACCCCACATACATACCTGTCACTCAGGAATTCATGAATTTTTTTTAGCAGAAAAAGAATGGCTGAAATCCTGAAAGGAAGCAGACAACAGTTTGGACTTGGTACCAATCCAATACAAACTGTCCCCCTTGGTGTTTGGCTGAGAATCTGACTGGGAACAGAGTTCTCTTTTGTTGTTGGAAACAAGGGGAGGGGGAATGCAGATAGTGGGGGAAGGGGGAGGGGAATTGTCTAGTGCCAAGGTGGAAGAGAAAAACCCATTACTGTCCTGGAAATTACTGCTCTCCCCAACTATTTTCTGATTTCGCTTCTGAACTTTTTCATCACTTCGGCTGTTGTAACCTTTTAAGACTAAATTTCAGATACCCTAATTATCCATTATGAAAAGGGGCATTCCACCTTATTCAGGGCATATGTAATAAAGACTTAGCTTTTCCGTGGAGTCTGAATGTAACATTTTTGTTAGCTTTCAACTCCATCTCATTGAAAGGAAGGAGAAGACAGTAACTGTTATTTGCTGTTGATGATGGTGGTGATATTATTTGTTGATGGTGGTGGTGTGTGTTGTGGTGGGATAAATTATCATTCTTCTGTTAAACACTCTGCATGTCTCTGAACATATTTACAAGTACAAATAAATGTGAGTAATTAAGTATACTTTTGTAGTTGAGATCGATTCGTTGTCCTACGATTTGTTTGATTTTTAGTGATCATTTAATTTCTTTTTGCCAAGCTCATAGCAACAGTCTGTCTCAGAGGTTTGAGGTCCTTTTCGCTCTTAGGACAGTATCATTTTTTTTATGACAATGTTTTAAATGACTGTTGACTTTTTCAAACACATCAAATAATGTTTCCGGGTTTTGGAAGGGTGCATGTTAAGTAAGTCTGCAGTGTTGTGGACCAGTCTTTAGGATTGGAAATGTTGGGACACACAGTTTGCCTTGATTCAGTGCACGGAAGATGACATAGAAATGAAAGATTACTCTTTGGATAGCAATGCTGTAATGGAATGGGGTTCACAAAGAAATGTGCCACCAATGCATTTGGTTGGAATTAAGTGAAAAGAAAGACTATCATGGTAGTGTTACAGCATGGCAACTTTACAGCGTTATAGCTAGGAAATGTAATAGCATTATATAGTGGGAAAAAAAATAGGTGTTTGTTTGGTTTAATAAATGAACATGGTTGTATTATGCTTGACTGTAGGAGTAGTGTAAATAGACCATTATGGCTGAAGTGAAGTCAGTAGATAAGCATGGCAGCATTAGGTTTGGTTGGAGTGGGATCAGTAAATAGATATGGCAGGTATGATGTTTGGTAGGGGTGGGACTAGGAAGTAGATATGGCTTCTTCAGGTTTGAGGTTGTAGGGTCAATAGACAGACATAGAAAGGATTGGCTGGAGTTGAGTCAATACAGTCCGTAATTCAGAAACATCCAGAAGGATGAAAATACAGTTCCAGCCACAACAAAGATACAGATGCATGGCAGCAGTATGCTTCAGTTGGAGTGGCGTCAAAAGATAAACTTGATGGTTTTATGTTTCACTGCAGTGGGGTCCATGGAGAAGCATGGCAGCATTATTGGCCATCTGCTGTCTCAAGTACGCATTGGGATGGACCTGACCAAGGTGGTTCTACCCACTTTCATTCTGGAAAGGCGTTCACTGCTAGAAATGTATGCTGACTTCTTCGCTCACCCAGACTTCTTCTGCAAGTAAGTGTGAGATCAGTGTGACATCTGGTGTATGCATAGTCAGTGCATGTGCACACACTCACGCACGCATGCTCGCATATACATACATACATACACACACACACACACACACACACACACACACACACACACACACACACACACACACACACACACACACAAACACACTCTCACATCACGCACACACGCGTGCAGACACACACACACACACACACACACACACACACACACACACACACACACACACACACACACACACACACACACACACACACACACACACACACACACACACACACACACACCACACACACACACACACAAACACACTCTCACATTCACGCACACACGCGTGCAGACACACACACACACACCCACACACACACACACACACACACACACACACACACACACACACACACACACACACACACACAGCACACACACACAGCGTTCTCACATATTTTGTATTTTTAAAGCACAAATTCCTTGTTTGACAGTGTGTATACTTAGTAATCAGTAATAAGAACTTTAATAATTATTTTATTTTCAATATTCGCAAAACTGCCTATTGTTAAAAAAAAAAGACAGAAAAATTTCACAAGTGTGTTAACAGTTTATGGTAAATGTGTTGAAGGATTGCAGACATGCCCACTCCCAAAGACCGCATGGTTCAGGTGGTACGCTGGTACCTGTCAGCCTTCCATGCCGGCCGTCCCAGTGAAATTGCCAAAAAGCCCTACAACCCCATCCTGGGAGAGACGTTTGAGTGCTACTGGAACCTGCCCAATGCTCCTGAGTGTGATGTAAGGCTTGTCTCTCTCATTAGTCTGCTTTCAGCTGAAGTGCTTTTGTTTGTTTGTTTGTTTGTTGTTCCCTCTTCTGTGCCATCTCATTGGAATTTCACCCCTGCCACTCATTTCAACTCCCCCCCTTCCCCCTCCCTGGCCACAGCTACAGTCTGGTCCATCTTATTGCAGCCAGCAATCCACAGGGAGCAGTCAGTGTCAAGTTGTCAGGAGGCAACCCCACCAGAGGAGACACTACACTGCTGCCAAATCGAGCAGCTGAAGTATTGTTCTTTGTTTTCAGGAAGTATATTGTTTGTAATCAACATGTCACAATGAAATTGAAATGAAAATGCTGGCACGCCAGCCCTCGTGGCACAGTGATAGTGTCATTGCTTTGTTGGTTTGGAGGTTGCAGGTTTGATCCCCACCAGTGTTTTTAGATGAGTGGGAAGTTTTGGCCCTAGCCAGCTGTTTCCCATGGTTGAGTGTGCTTTGGGCTCAGTGGACTGTCCAGATCCGCGCAGTCAGGTTTCATCCTCTTAATGCATGCGTCTCTGAGAATGTTGCTCAAACTGCTGCACCAGCACTTTGGTTATCTGCATCTATTTGGCATGGTTGATGCCAGGATACATTATAAAGAAAATGCAGAGTTCAGCCCTGTCATGTCGTCTCAGAACAAACTAGAGTTCTGTAGCATCATCTTCGTCATTCACTTTAGTTTGGTCATGATAAAAAGTATTAGGTTCTGTGATCTGCTGTCACAGAGATCAGGGTTTTTGATCCTCTGTTCCTCTGCAATCTTCCCTGTCACAACCCTTCCCCCCATGTCTGCTTTGTGTTCAGACAGATTCTTTGGTACTGTCATTCACGGGCTGTGATGGCATTTTTGAAAGGAGGATGCTCATTCCTGCTGGCTCCTTGGCTTTGCGAGTCTTGTCATTTGGGGCTTCGTAAGTAGTGTCCTGCTTGTGTTGCATCAAAATAGGCACTACTGAATGCCACCAAAGTGACTCAGCCGTAGTGTAATGCCTCTTTTTATTAAGCTGCCCCATAGTGGCTTGGTATTGATAGCTTTCTGTGGACCCCAGAATATTGGCACTGTGACCAGTTGAGCCTGGATGTGGTTGTATGCGTGTGGGAGCTGGAATGAACAGTGTGAGAGTAATGCCTTGAAGGCAGCACATGAAAGCAGGCGAAAAAACTACACTCTGGAATTTAACAAGTCTTAGTGGTTTCTGTAAGTGTACACAAACAAAGTTTGCAAACTCATGCTGATGCTTGTGTGTGTGTGTTCTGTGGTGTGTGGTCATGTGTGTGTTTGTGTGTGTGTGTGTGTGTGTGTGTGTGTGTGTGTGTGTGTGTGTGTGTGTGTGTGTGTGTGTGTGTTCTCGATGTAAATTAATAGCATACATACATATATGGCTGTGTTTACGTGCATATGTGAATGCTTGCATCAACCTGCTGTATGTAAGCTGTTTCCTATAAGTCAAGTCAGAGACATCATTAGCTCTGTAAAGATGATCGTGTGTGTTGCAGGAGGTGAATGGGGAGGGTCCCATCCCACAGTCAACAAGGAGAAGCTGTGCTTTGTGGCTGAGCAGGTCTCCCATCATCCACCCAGTACGTACAACATGCTCTGAATCCTGCTGTTTCATGTGTAGTTTGTTCTCTTGCTGCTGTTCTGTAAGAAAATTAGATATGTGATTTTGTAAGCTGTCAGAAAACTAGATTCCTGTAAGATCAGATTCCATATGTTCAGAATAGTAGATCTGTGTATGGTTTTAGTGAGGGTCTTTTTTGGAGCTTTTTTCTTACTTAAAGTCTGGCTACTTATAGTCTGTCCACCTCCTCTTCCCTATCTACTTGGGTCTGTTTCTGTCTGTTTGTTTTGTTTTTGTCGCTGCATTTTGGTGTTCACTTATTTGTTCCCATCCACATTTTTTTTATTCTCATTGTTTTCCTCTGTGTGTCTTAAATCTCATTGTTCTCATTAGTGTAATTTTCAGTCTCGTTGCTAGTTGTGCATTTTTCAGTCCCACCTTCTGTAGCTGTTCTGGTCAGTATCTTCACTTATGTGTTTTTCAGTCCTAGAGAGTATTCTCGAGAATGTGTGTGTTTTTCAGTCTCCATCATCTGTAGCTGTTGTATCCAGTATTTTCACATATGTGTTTTTTTTCTGTCCTAGTGAGTGTTCTCATGTGTGTGCTTTTCAGTCACCACCTTTTTTTGCTGTCCCTTGAAGTATTTCATATGTGTATATATATATATATATATATATATATATATATATATATATATATATATATGCATTTTGCGGTCTCAATGTTTTCACCTTTGTGTTCTTCATTCTTAATGCTTCACCTATGTGTATTTCAGTCTCTGTGTTTTCATCTGGTCTTGGTGTGCACTGAGAATTGCTTGCTCACTAAGCATTAATCTATTTTTTCAGCCTTACTGTCCACACACATATGTTTTTCAGTCTCAGTGTTCTCATCTACATGAAGTGTCAGTGTTTTCACATGTGTGTTTTCTTAGTCTCAGTGTCATCACCAACTTGTTTTTAGCTGTTTCAGTGTTTTGTCCTAAACGTTTATCAGTCAGATGTTCTCACCTATGTGTTTTTCAGTCTTTGCCTTCTTACTTTTGTTTTTCAGTCTTGTTGTTCTCAGCTATGTGCGTTCCATTCTCTGCCTATCACAACTGTGTTTTATGTGTGTTTTATCTGTTGTATTGTTCTCACCTATGTGTTTTATTTGGTCTTTGCCTTCTTATATATGCTTTTCAAGCTTATAGCTCTCACTTATGTCTTCTTTTTGTATCATTGTTCCACCCCCATGTACTTGTTTCAGTATTATTGTTCTTATCAATGAGTTTTTTTTAATCTGATTGTTCTGACCTATGTGTTTTTCAGTCTCACTGTTCTCAGTTATCTTTTAAAAATTCATTGTCCTCACACATGTGTTTTTCAGTCTCTGCCTTCTACTGTGAGCACCAGAACAAAAGGATCTCATTGGACGGCTACATCTGGACCAAGTCTAAGTTTAGGGGCTGTCCATAGGTGTTCACATGATCGGCCAGGCAGTCATCTCTGTGATTGACCACGAAGAGGAGTACATCTTCACCTTCCCCAATGGATATGGCAGGTGGGTTGTGTGTTCCCAAGCCAGGTGTACGAGAGAGTTGATTCTTCATCTGCTGCACCTGACAGCTTGACACCTGTCCATGTATAGTTTGCCATTTCTGTGAGTGGAGCTGGAACAGTTGCTAGAATGTAGGACTCGATGTTGCTGGTTATCTTGGGATTGTGGGTTTGAATCTCTGCTGGGCTGCTTTGACACAGGGGATTTTTTGTCCTTTGGAGTGAACACACTGATTCTGACTCTGCTTCCCCAAAAGTCCTTTGAATTAGACAATGACTCGAGGTTTCCGTGTGTGCATGCAGGCATGACTTCTGGCACATATGTGAAATCCGTTCACAAAGTTTCAGAAGAGTACACCAGTTTGGGCCGTTGCAAGGGATGACAGGTATACACATGGTATGCATCCTCTGTGAAAACAACCCCAAAATGCATGAAAAACTGGGTGACTGTTATTTTAATGACTGACATGGGAAAACAACTGAATGTAGTTCCAGCAGGCAGCTCTTCAGTTGGCTCTACCTGTGTAGGCAGCCGGTTGTGTTAAGGAGAGCATGGACTGTTAAAAAGCCTTGAGCTTGGTGCTGTATAAGTACTCTTAGTAATGATATTGATTGTAAATTTTATTGATAAAGATCAACATTTTTTTTTGCCCTGCACTTTGGTTTGATTGAGTCAGGCAGCACATATTTCTTTTAACAAAAATTGTTTTGAGTTTCTATAAAACAGAAGGTTTGAAGTGATATCCCCTGAAACTAGGAGAATGAAGTAATATCCAGTGAAGAGAGAGAGAGAGAGAGAGAGAGAGAGAGAGAGAGAGAGAGAGATCTCACTTGTTAGGGAGGTCAGAATAAAAACCATCCATCACCTGTCGTAGGATGTTCACTGTAAATTGGTTGGTTCCAGATCCATTCTGACAGTACCCTGGGTGGAACTAGGAGGGAAGATTCAGGTCTCATGTGCCAAAACAGGGTACAGTGCAAACATTGAATTTCACACTAAGGTGAGGGAGCATGTTTACACATGTATTTCTTTAGTTTTGTGCTTTTAAAAAGATTAAAGAAAAAAATCTGAGCTTAAGTTTTGTTATTTTGTTTTGGTTGAAAAAAAGCATCATTAGAATTTTTTATTGTATTGTTGTTAAACATTTATTGATTGAAGAAACTTACTGCGTTGCATTTTGTTAATTGTGGTTTTAAGAGTAAATATTTAGGTTCTTGTGCATGATCTATCCAATTTGAATGCATGTGAATGCCTTGATCTGTGGTTTCCATAGGGCTTGTACCATCTGAATGATTATCGTTGTTCGTAGTTGCATGGTGACAGCAGAAATGACTGCAGCAGAAGAAACATACATCCACACATTTTGGTCGCTTCAAAACGCATTCCTGGATGAAGTGAAAACATGGCTGTTGAGGCCCAGCCGTTGCATGTGACTCGACAGGAGGCTGAAGTCCAGTGTAAGAGCTGGCTGGAGCTTTCACATCTTTCAGTGAAACTGAGGCTGCTCGAAGGGATCTGGCTCCTGTCTTCCCAGGCATCATTTCCCAATGCTGACCTATTCTCACTACAGTCATTAATAAGTTAATTATAACTGTTTTTTTTTCTTTTGTGTGTTTCATCTTCTCTGCCAACTAAGTAGCAGTAACTCCACGCTGCCCATTTCAATCACCCCCCCCCCCTACACCCCCCCCCCCCCCCCCCCCCTACCAAACTCAGGAAAGTTGTGTCTCAGACTTAGAAGCTGCAGGCCTTAGAAAGCAGCGAACATGAGGTCATCGTGAACCAGCCTGCTAGTGGAGACACTGCTGTGCTATGGAGTGTCTTTGACCATGGTCTGTGCTGTTGTCCTAACCCTTCATATGCAGGGCACCACCTACTAAAGCCCTGTGGATGATAATTGTTTCGTCTTAGAGCTGGCATGAGTGGGCGTCCTCCCTGAGAGGGTGCCAGCGCTTTAATCACATGACAGCTA
>JADBJO010006299.1:85000-97500 GCA_016801955.1 Conus betulinus | reverse complement strand
CGCGGAGCTACATTTTTAGGCTTAACCTGCTGCATTTTTAAACAGATCAGACGTATATGAACCTATCGTTGTTAGAGAATGTAGCCTATTTGATGTGCTCTTTTAGGGAAATGAATCTCTGATTTTAACTCGACTTCCATAGCAACTGAGTTTTGAGTAGAATTACTTCGTAAAATATATTTTGCTGATGAGAGTTTCATCTGTTCTTCTAGCGGTAATATACAAATCTCTGCATAGGTTTTTATAGATGACGCATGCACTGGAACACCGAGTGCTAGCTTATAAGCTTTGCTATCAACACTTTGTAACTTTTTGATTAAATATTTAGGTGCTGAGAAGAATACTTCCTGCGCATTGTTAGTTTTGAACGTACCAATGCTGTTGCTAAGTGAATCAGCGTTTGAGTATCCTTTCCTCATGGTTGCTGACTTATTACCTTAAGGATATTCAAACTTTTTCTGGCCTTTGTCAATACAGATTCCAAATGGTAACTCCATGACAATTTTGAAGTAAAAAAACCTAAAAAAATTTACATTTTGTTTATATTCAATAACAGATCCATCTATTTTAAAAGAAGGCAGAGGATTGACGACGTCATTCAACGCCTTCTTTCTTGCGCTGAACACAGAAGCGATCAAAGCTAAGTGCATTTTCGTTATTTGTTTCATGTTTTTTGCACCTGAAGAAGACCTAAGAGGTCGAAACGCGTTGTGGTTTGTCTTGTGACTCGTTTGTCCACGTTTCTCTGGGCGGTTCGCTGACATTTATTTAAGATTTGTCATAACCTGCATTAAAAAGCATCATATGAGATTTTTCTGGAGATAGAGTTAATCCGTTTTCAGTCATATAGTTACTTATATGTCAACTTCGCTCTGATATAGTCTTTTAATATAATTTACTGATCTAATCGGAGTGTGTTTTTTCAGAGTGACTTTCATCCACATACAGATGTCATCAGCATACTGCACAAGTTCAACATTTTTAGACAACGATTTTGGAAGATCATGAATCAGAATATTAAACAGAATAGGAGCAATTACAGATCCCGGTGGGATTCCCATTTGAAGAGATCTTTTATTAGAATAAGTAGTACCTATCTTTGTTTGGATCGATCGATCGCTGAGAAAAACTTTGCAGTAATTGTATATGGAACCTGAGAGACCGACTGATCTCAGTTTGTTAAGTAACTTTGTATGCCAAACTTGATCGTAAGCTTTTCTTATGTCAAAAAAGGTGGCAAGTACATTTTTTCTTCTGGCGAACTGCTGTTTAACTTGTGTTTGAAAGTTTAACAAGATGGTCTATTGTTGATCTACCTTTTCTGAAGCCAGCCTGATTTATCGGTATAATATCGTTCTTTTCACAATGATGTACTAATCTTTTTAAAATGATTCTTTCCATGAGCTTTCATATATGCGAAGTCAAAGCAATGGCCTGTAACTGTTTTTATCAGTTTTTGGTTTCCCTTGTTTGGGAACAGGAACAGGAACAATAATTGATTGTTTCCATAAGGATGTGTGCATGCGAGTGTGTGTCGGAAAGTGTGTATGATTGTTTGCCATTTGCGAGCCAGTGGATGCAAACTAGCAAGTGTGAATGCTTGGGAGAGTGTAAGTGAATGTAATTTTACGCAACTGTACGCCACTTGTTTATGGGTGCTTGTGAACCAACGAACATGAATGTGTGTGTGAAAAATGTGTGTGTATGTGTGTATGTTCAGGTGTGCATCCATCCATGTGCATCATAATATGCCATCATATGTACATGGTATGAGCGTGCATACATGTTTAATTGTACATGAGTACGCCTGTGTACGGGGTAAGGGGTGGTGGTGTGGGTGAGAGACAGACCGAGAGCACGAGAGAAACCAAGGGAAACAAACCAAAATTTCTAGTGCTTTTAAAAGCACAACTCCGAGAAGTTGTGTCCCTTATACCAATGTCTTCCATGTTTTAAAAGTAAGGCAGTTGACTCCTGATAAAATACCAATATCAATGGAACACACACACACACACACACACACACACACACACACACACACACACCAACGGGAAAGAATATTCATTCTTCAATTATGCACACTCTCTAAGTACATTTGCAACATTTTCCCCCCAGGCGGTGTACGATTTTTAAAATACCCCCTGTTCAAAACACCATAGTAGTGTTCCTATCTCGCGTTCAAAACTCTACCTCCACAAGCTCAGAACACCAACCACATCCAAAATATTACCCTTGATTGATCTTCCTCCTAGTTTAAGCTTTGCCAACCGTCAATACATTAGCGCTGGGAAATACATCAAAACTAATTTGGGAAATAGTGAAGATGAGTTAGAATTTCTAAGCTGCTATTGAATATTTCTCTGCGAAGGGAAAAAAAAATATTTAAGTCAAATAGCAGAAGACAGTAACAGTAAATGTCTACTATTTTGAAGTGCAACTTCGCCTTCGAGCTGTGTGAATTCGTGGTGACGGTAAATAAATTCCTTTTTCCAGTCATTAAGCAGAAACACTGACAGCCACTCAAGGGACTCACTGACGTAAGGCAAGGCAGAAATGGTTGCTGGGCTTCTGTTAAAAAATGCCATGACGTCTTTTCCAAGAGTGCTGATTCCAATGCGAAAACCTGCATTGAACAGAATAAACAGCCAGAGCCAGGGGTCACTGTTACAGAAATCGTTACGTCACTACCACAGCTCTCCACCAACCAAGTGTATTCTTGTACTCGGGAACGGTCAGGACAGGAGGAAGTTGTCTCCCCCCTATGAGCTGCAGCGTGTGATGGCACCGGTGAGAACAAATAAAGTGATGGAAGAACATTTATCTTTCAAATCTCTGGACTAACTTTGAGCGCATGAAACCTTGCGGAATGCAAACCCTTTCTTCTGTCCTTCATTTGATCTGTTTCCAACGGTCTGGGTGAATGAATGAATGAATGAATGAATGAATGAATGAATCTTTCATTTCAAAATCCTAAAACACAGTTAATGAAAAAAAAAAAAATCAGTGTTACTGAAGAGGTAAAACATTCCATTGGCCATTTGGGCTTAAAGTGTCTGAGCACGAATACAGCAGGTGATGGTTCTGATAACTGACTCTGTGGTCTTTTCACCTATGTAACTGCTGCAGATAACTGTACTGCCTGCCTGGTAGCCTTTGTAGATAGGACCAATACAATAGCTACGTGCATTATCATGTAGTAGCCTCTATTTTCGGAAATTTTGATAGTTTTCTGGCTGTTATAAGCGAAGATATAATTTTTCCAGTTTAGCTTAGCGTATAGCTATAGTGACTAGTTTGAAGTCCGTACTGTGTTAAACAAGGGCGAACTCACACCCTCTGCTCCCTCTCTTCTTTGCAATAGCCAGTGACAGGGCGTAAAAAGCATGCAGTCGAAGGAGAAAAAAATCCAGCAGACTTGAGAAAAGAACCTGTCTGGTTCAGACTCTGCTGACGACACAGCTGTTGTGGCAAGTGACACTCCAGATCTCCAGCTGCTCATGGATAACATCAGCAGACTTACAGGAAACACTGGCCTTGTCACCAGTCCCCAGTAGACCTAGAACATGTTGAACACCAGTCATCAAGCGCGGTCTGACGTCTTTACTGGCAGGGCTGAAAAAGGTTCAACAGATAGAACACTTTCCGTACCTTGGCAGCTCCGTAAGAAACTCAAGTGACCTTAACCACGAACTGGAATGCCGGACTGGAAAAAAAAACCTCTAGCAGCTTAGAAAGTATGGGACAGCAGGAAATTTTTTTCCATGAAAATGAGGTTCTGTGATTCAACTGTGACATCCATGCTGCTCTACAGCTGCCAGATCTGACAGGTAAAAACCGACCAGGATAAGGATGTTGATGCCTTCGACACCAGATGTCCATGTAAAATCCTGGGCATCACATGGAATGGCTTCGTGTCAACGGAAGAGGTCAACCACCATCTGCAGAGCGCCACTCCTCTGGTTGGGGCATGCCTTGAAGCTTCCCACGACAACACCTGCAAGTCATGCCATGCCATGGATACTGACTGGGCAGAGACAGAGAGGGAGAGTCCAAGATGAGCCGGCAGCAGACGATGGAGAGGGAATTCGACTGGTCATCATAACCCGGGGCAACATCAGGGAACTTGCTGAGGACCGAGCTTGGCAGACCGCCTGGACTGCCTCACGTGTCGCACGTCGCGAGAGTAGCCAAGTCTGGGTAAATCTTAGAGGTTAGATGTCCTCCCATACAATGTGACATGTTTTCTGTGAGCAGGGGGAGGGGGAGGGGGTGGGTGGGAGGAGGTACCATCCAGCGTTTTCCCTGCCTCAGTGTGCACGCCATTTCAGTGGCATCACTCCTACGCCGCTCAGTCCTGCTCCCCATCCACAGCCACATCCCGGTTTGTTCCGCTGCAGCTCTGACACCGGCACGCCACTGGGAGCAGTCAGCGTCATCATGAGGCTAAGTAACCGGCGGAAGCAGCTGGCGAGTCATTTGGGTGGTGTTCAGGGACGCCTGTTCTGATCCAACGAACGCAGGGACACCACATGCCAAACACATACTGACAACAATGATCGCTTTGACGCGTGAGACGGCTCGAGTAATCATCTCTCTCACCCGAGAGCGCCACCATGTCTTTCGTCCAGCGACAGTCCACCATCTTATTTCGATTTGGTACCTTTTTAGATTTTTACCGCTGTTAAAAGCAGAAGTTTTGTTTTTGCTTGTGTGTGTGTGTGTGTGTGTGTGTGTGTGTGTGTGTGTGTGTGTGTGTGTGTGTGTGTGTGTGTGTGTGTGCGCGCGCGCGCGCGCTGCTATTTTTCAATCACGTGTTTCTTGAGAAGTGATGTAGGGTGTGGCATAACCAACAATGAAGACTATTGTTTTTACAGCAGATATCCTCGCTTAATCCCTTTATTCTGTATACTGACTGAATCTTTGGGGCAACTTTGTGCTTGAAGTCTAGCACTCCCACTGATGCCCAGCTGATGAACCACAATGATGACTGAGTCATCTGATCTCAATCTGTTCACGTGAATGCTGTAACGTATTGGTCTTACGCATGCACGATGGTCAGTCGATAGATAAAGCTAGGAAAAGATTAAATTTGCTCAAAATTATATGTTTGTCAACCATGGGGTCAAGACTGTACCGCACTTTTACATTTATATACATCGTTAGTCCGATCAAAATTAATATATGGACAGGAAGTATACTTCTCTGCATCTAACTACCTTTTAAAGAAATTGCAAAGCTTAGATAGTAAAGCTTTAAAATTAGCTTTGGGTGTTTCCAGTTCACACAAACACAATGAAATGCTATAAGGAGACAAACATTTTACCTCTTAATGAACAACGAACGTTGGATGTGTCCAAATACGTTGTAAGAGGCCTATCTGTAAAAAAAAACCTCTGTTACTGATGAAATTCTTATGGATTCCAACAAGGAGTACCCCAAAAGGTCTAAAAATATATCATACATAGAGCCAGTTAGAAATTTCACTTGTGAGCTTATGTCAGAATGTAGTATTGATATTGATGCAATTTCGGAGGTTCCCATTGTCCCTCAAATGCCCCCATGGGAGCATCTCAACGCAAAAATTGATGATGAATATACTACTTTGAAGAAAGATGACAATGTAAATATTGTAGTAAATGAAGTTCGAGAACATCTCGAAAAGACTTATCCAAATCATTTAAAAATATTTACAGATGGTTCAATAATGGAAACGTCTGACAGTGGTGCTGGATTCACTATACCATCCTTAAATGTGCAAAAGTCTTTCTATCTAGGCAGAGAATTTTCAGTTTATACATCAGAGCTATATGCAAATTATGAAAGCTCTGAATTATATCTTATATGACACGCCAGTATCATTTTATAGTGTGCTATTTTGTGTTGATTCAAAATCAGTTTTACAATCATTAAAGCACTGGAACTCTAAAATTAGAACTGATATTCTTTTTGAAATTAAACATCTATTACATTGTTTACTTTCCCGAGTATAGCAGTTGATTTTTTGCTGGGTTCCTTCACATTGTGGCTTAAAAGGGAATGAATTAGCAGACAAATTGGCAAAGCAGGGAGCTTGTACAATTTTGAAAACACCCTTTTAACATAGTCTTAAATTTTTCTCTCCGCATGAATTGATCCAGCGATTGGAAAAGAATATGCGGAAGAAAATCATCTTAATGAGAAATTATTCGTTCTGCCATCATGTCCAAGGTATCTAGCCAGATTAATTAATAAATTACGGTTAAATACATGGAATACAAAATATTCACCAGGTATAGCGTATATATGTCAGAAGAATATCTCAATTTGTCATCTTTTATTTGAATGCCTTATACTAACCCCAGCTTATAAGGAGAAGAATATTTTTTATAAATAATTCTGACAATGTGATAGTGTGGTAAATAACCCTTGCTTTTTTGATATTGCTTTGGTTATTGCTCAGTCCCCAGTTGCAAAACTATGTGAAAAACGACATTTGAGATATGTGTGTTAATAGTGGTTTTTTTTTTTTTTTTTTTTTCTGGGTGGGGGGATGGGGGGGAAGGTGCTGATAGTACAATGGAATGTATATTGCAGTTTAAAGGTCTAAGATCATCTTGTGATGAAAAGACGTTAAATAAAACTACTGAACTGAACTGGTCAGTCGATCAAGCGGATACACTTTGTTTTTATGGATGCATATGTTCAATATCACATGCATATTTGGAAGAGCAAAATCAAGTACTGGAGCCTATATTTGCTCTCTCTCTCTCTCTCTCTGAGAGTGGTTTCCCTTGTCTGGGTCCCGCAAGACGTTGTTTTAGCTGCTCAGATAAATTTCTACCTGCATTGCCTGTTAACTGCCAAGTATGCGGATTGAAGGTTCTCCGTCTACTTTGGAAGCGACGCTCAATGCTGCGATACAGCAGATGGCACTGTCCTCGTTTTAAGATTTTCTCCATCCCATTCGTTTTTTTTGCCGACGCTACGTAGCTTCGTGTACAGTGTTGAAAGAGCCAGGGATAGCAGTAAAGTGTTTACCCTACACTTTGAAAGTCCGTGTATATGCTGAAGCACTTGCACATTTAGGTACATGACTCTACCTTACCGGTGAGTCCAGACACTATCTTGGAGGTCTTGTCATGTTTTTCTTTTCTTTTTCTTTTTTTTTTTTTTTTTAAAATCCCCAACATACTCTTAAATCTGCTTGTTGGAGAGTTGACAGTTGTCGGGATTCTTGCCAAGTTTTCTGTAGATGTAAGTCCTAGACCGAGTTCATGTTCATCACTCGATCAGTCTCAGAGTGTCCAGGTCTAGTAGTAATACTTCGACTGTCAAAGCAGTTGTAACCGTCTGCGGCAGCTCAGTTCTGACGCAGTGCTAAAGCGAGACTACCTCCTATGATCTGGAGGCCCTAGCACCGGTCTGTCACAAACGCCTAGAGCATGACGTCGCTCTCCTGAACCTACAGCACACTGGAGACACGCCTTCTTTGAGCCTGTGTGTCGTACTACCGGGGGTCGTCAGTTTGATTACCAGACCGTCCATGAACACGTCTCAAGCAAGGTGCTCTTCCGCAGAGCTCGCCTGTATGCACAGCATCCGTGCGTCATTATAGCAGTACAATTTATTTAACTTTTTCCAATGTGAAAACAAATCCCCTCCCTCCCCATCACACCTGTATGAGACATACGTCACAGTGATAACTCAACAAGAAATCGAGAGAGGCCTGTATGAAAAACTGTCAGTGACAACTGCACTCAACAAAACCTTTCATGCTGGACACTGTGTCAGTCATGCCAGGTGTTGATGAATATACTATGGTGGACAATTCTGCCACTCCACCTGTGAACCCGACAGTGCACCACATACAACCGCACAACGCAGGACAGAGAAAGTCTTGGCAGCTGAGTACAATCCTGCTTTAGAGTGCTGTGTACAGATGATTCCGAAGACACTTCTCGGGTCAGTCAACCGCAGAGTGCTTCTTCTAATGTTACAGTCAGTGACGTACTGGCGTAGTCGCAGGAAATGACCAGAAATATGGACAGCAAACCTGAACATAGCTTCCATCAACACCAAAGCTGATCAGCTAGCAGAAATGTGATGATTGTGGACAGATTTGTTTTACAGTCACATTCACAAGAACTTCGGTGTCTGGTGACAGTTTTTAATATCTTCCGTGATCTGTTTCCACATGACGATGTTGTATTCTGACATGTGTTATCTCTGTTTTATTCTTCTATAGTTATGTTATGACCCCCCCCCCCCCCCCCCCCCCCTCTCCCTCCCCCATCGAATCGTTATCTCGAGAACGGACTTTATAAGCTTACCTCAACGACACAGACAAAGTACAGGACAAGACACAATGCATATCGACCTCTTGGTTCTTCTGCAGGCAAAATAAAACAACATTTAGGACAGTGAAAACGAAACGAACGAGAAACCACTTATCTTCTCTTATCAAATGAAGGACAATGGGAATGAGAAGTGGCTTACAGCATTCACCAGTACACACAGAGAATCAAAGACGTGACGTGAAATACAATACGACAAAGGGTATCAGTCAGTATCAGTAAAAGTTGAGTTTCAAAAAAGAGAGTGACTGAGGGCAGAAAATGATGCAAAATTTGGAAAGAGAGGGGGTTAGTTACCCCCAAGGACATAGACAAAGTACAGGACAAGACACAATGCATTTTGACCTCTCGGGTCTGCTTCAAGCGAAAACAAAAAAACTGACACACTTGGTCGTGCTGTACCTCAATGAATTATTCTCTCTCTCTCTCTCTCTCTCTCTCTCTCTCTCTCTCTCTCTCTCTCTCTCTCTCTCTGTGTCTGTTATTATTATAACTAGTACTGTATTGTGTAATCATTGTTCTGCGTTTGTATCCTCAGTCCATGAGCTGGGACAGGCACCAGATGGAAAAAAAAAAGCATTTTCTTGCACCCTTGGGAATAAAGATGATCTCTCTCTCTCTGTCTGTCTGTCTGTCTCTCTCTCTCTCTCTCTCTCTCTCTCTCTCTCTCTCTCTCTCGGTGTGTGTGTATCCGCGCGGGAGCGTGCGTGTTCTTCGTTTACTTTACAATTTTATTTTCTTAGAGTTTAGCAAATCCATCTTCCACGGCCTGTCAGCGATATTCATCCGCTGCTTCAGCAGCCGTGTCAGCCCCATGGCTGGGGAGGACCATTGAAACCTGATCTCCATCGGATCACATGTCATCCTGGAGGCTCCTTGGAAACGCCTGAGCTCCTCCTCCCCCTCCTGGATAATGCTTCCTTCTGGATAATGCCCCTTGCCCAGGCCCAATGCGCTGACTGTCACTGACATGTTTGTGGAGGAGGAGGAGAGACAGAGAGGCGGGGGAGACGGGGGGGGAGGGTGGAGGAAGGAGGGCGGTGGGGGTGCTGGTTGAAATGATGGGAGACCAGTGGATGACACCCTCAAGGGCGACAACCGTGTCCTGGGATTGTGGGTTGCATTTCCTGCCTGCGAGGAAAGCAGAGTGTCCCTGCGGGAATTTCGTTCACTCGTTCTGAAGCGAGACCGTCTTGGACAATGGATCGGTATGCCAGCTGGAAATCGAGGTATTGTATTTCTGCAAGTCCACTGGAAATTCTGTAACGACATCATCATCATCATCATCTGGCGTCTCTGTCTGCAGTGTTTTTTAGGGTCAAATTCCCGGTGACATCAGCAAGGCTGGCAGCCGGACTGCCTTTGGTTTTACAGTATCCCTTTTTTCATTTCCTCGTCGGCTGAGGATCGAATACAGTGCACGTGTTTACAGGGATGCGTTCACCACACAGAACGTTCTTTCTTGAGTGTAGCGCTGTGTTAGCACAGTACGTGCGTCACGAGCACTTGAAACGTTACAAAACGGCCCTCAGAGGTTATTGCGGAAGGAAATGAGACTATTGTGTAGTCAGGCTGCGGGTTTTTTTTTTTTTTTTTTTTTAAATTCTTTTTAATGTTTGCGTTAGTAGTTCGGATTTCATGTTCGGTATTTTCATGTGTGGTGGTACTTGTTCAGCTACAATAACACCTGTGTCTGCGTGAGTATTCTAAGATTAATTTCGATCATATGTCTTTGGTCGTTTAATGAGAGAAAGAAAAATATTGATCACCAAATGACGGCTTTCGAGATGTCTTTCTTTTGAATGTTCGGGCAACAGTACTGAAGGAACGATCACCGTACGATGTTAAGTTCGCTTTGGTATGTTCAGGAGTCTGACTGGAAGGGCGAAGAGTACGTGACGAATGGCATACGCAGAGCGTACAGAAGAGGGTAAAGTAGAAAAAGAACCACCAAAGAAACGGAAAGCAAGAGTGGCTAGTTGTAATGATAAAGAAATTCAACTGGCAGCCAGTGAAGCTCTCTCAGCAATGGCGTAAATGTGATCTCGTTTATTTTATTAAAGACGAGTCATGCTGTGCTGTTTTGAATTATGATGGAGCCGAGAAATTTTTTCTGCTGGTTAGCCATACAGTCCTGCAGTACGATAATCAAGCCGAGCAGCAATCAGTGAACTGACGATTCTTGCCGTTGCATCAGTAGGAAGATATTTACGAACTGAGGTAAAACGCAGCAGAGTTGCAAGGACGACGCGTGACATACATTGCTGATCTGATCTTGCTTTGAAAATGATCAAGTTGACTCCTAGATATTTGACTCTCGGTTTGAAAACTAATATTAACGCCACCACTGTTCATTAACCCGCTGCCTGCCTACTTGACTAGTGAAAGAGTGATAATAAACACCATTTCTGTTTTATCAGTGTTTAGCATGAGCTTATTGCTGTTTATCCAGGAGAAAATATTGTCAATGCATAGCTCAATAATAGACAGAAAATAACAAAATTCACCAGATTGGGCCATTTTTGACAAGTCGGTGTGTTCTGCATACTTATAAAAGTTTAAACTGTGTGCCGAAATAATTTCGGACAAAAGATGGGAATGAAGTATGAATAACACAGATCCAACACTGCGTCCTGGGGAACACCACACACAAGGAAACTTTGGGAAGACATGCAGTCATCGATGACAACTGACAGACGACGACCAGTGACGTATAACACAAACCAGTCAAAAAACTGCCCTAAACGCCAAAAGTGACTTTCAAACCTCTTCAAGAGACTGGAATGATGCAAAGTGTTGAATGCTGCACTGAGGACAAGGTGAGCAATCACGGAGATCAATTTTTCATCTGCATACTTCGGCAGAGATTCCATGACACTGTTCAACAGTCTCTGTGCTGTGATTGTTTCTATATACAGATTGATTTATTACAAGAAGGCGGTTATCTGACAAATGTTTCTGCGGACATTTCAATTCGATCATCTTTAGTACCTTTGCAATGAGTGGTAGATTTTCCCCTGGGGATTGCTGGTGCCGGGGCTGCGGCGGGACTGACTGGGCTGTGGCTGTGGACTGGGTGTCGGAATGAGCGGCGTGGGTGCACTGCCACTGAGGTGGCACAGAAGATGGGAGCAAAAACAAAACAAAAACAAAAAAAAAAAAAAAAAAAATCACGGACGTCTTCCAGTGACAGAAGGCTGCGTTCACTACAGACGATCACCCGGTCCAAAATGGTGTTATGCTTGTGTGTGGGAACATCTACAAGTTGAGACAAATCATAGCCGCTTAAAATTGTCTGTAGTCGATTCACTTGATCATCGCAATTGAAAAAAAAAAAAAAAAGAAAAGTCACCTGAAAATGGCACGTCATAATGCGAATATGTGTACATAGACAAAAGTTCTGGACATTCCTGAAAGAAAAAAAAAAAACAATAGAATTCGACAGTTTGTTGGTTTTACTTGGAGGCCATCGGTACGAGCATAAAAACACGTAGAAATATTTTAAAACAAAAGTTTGAATTTCACGCATTCAAAGGATCAATAGTTGAATATTTCATGGAAATGGAAGTTGTCAAAGACTTCCTCGTCAAGGACACAACACCATTCGTCCTGGTATTTTGTTAGAATAAATCAATAATACTTTTAAGAATCAGCGACCTTAAGAGTGAAAACTGTAAGTATCCCAGTACACTGACCATCAAAGCTATTTCAGTTACAGAATTTTATACATGACGAATCAACGGCGAGGAAAGAATATCATTTTGTAAATAGTGTGGCAGTTTATATACAAATTAGTGGAATATGTCACCGAATTTTCCACGGCAAATCAACCAATTCAAAATCCGTAGTGAATGAATTAAACAGAAAGAGGACAGGCCCTGGTTTCACCATAACCATATGAATCATATTACACAATCGAAACAAATATTTCATGAATTTCACCCGCAACAGGTCAAGATAAGGTAAATTTTCATAACCCTATATCTTACAATCGTAAGTATAACAGGAACTACGCGCACCTTGGAAAGATGCAACAATGTATTGGGAGGAAAATCTTGGTTTCTAGTTAGCTGTCTGAAATAATGAAGGTATAGCTTTCTGAGCTCTGTCACGATTTTTTTTTTTCATTTGTTCCCCTTACTCCATGAAACACAGCAATTTCAGCTC
>JADBJO010006299.1:80000-82500 GCA_016801955.1 Conus betulinus | reverse complement strand
TCGATGTTTGTCCAGTTCTGTTTGGAACGCAGCTGGTTTCTCCCTTATTGTTGGCTTAACTAGCTTTTTTTCCCCTCTTCTCCTTACTGTCTAGTTTTTCTGTTTTTTTTTCCCTCCGCATCTTGTTCAGCTGTCTGCTAATAGAGTTATTTATTGTTAGTTTCTTTTATGTGATGATGTTTATATCAATTTGAGCTTATTTTACTTCAAAACGAATTAAAAAAACTGGACAACACACATGCTGTCACACTGACACAGACAGACAGACGCAGACACAGACACAGACACACACACACACACACACACACACACACACACACACACACACACACACATGCAGGCACGCAGGCAGGCAGGCACGCACACACGCATACACGCACGCACGCACGCTGACACATAATCATACATGCACACACATGCAGAAGCAAAAATTTCTGCAACGAATTTTGAAATAGTAACTAATATTGAATTGATCTATGTTATAGCGGAACCTTTACCTTTTTTAATAATGAAATAAATCTAGGAATCTGATGGATACATAGAAGCCTAAGTCATATCAGAAATTTGTGCAAGAAAGCAGGACGAGTGAATTAGCAGATAGAATATACAAACCATTTTTTTTAAAATTACGCAACAGAGTAAACGTTGTGATCAGGACAATGAATATGCAGTTTGAAAAATGATGTAAAATCCAATCATAGTAAATAATTTGAATTTGTATATTCAGTTCAAATGTGGTCAAGATTTATATCATATTGTTGTTCGAGAAGATTGCACGGAAACAAACTGCTGCCAAAAATGGAAAAAAAAAAAAAAAAAAAAAAAAAAAAAAAAAAAAAAAAAAAAAAAAAAAAAAAAAAAAAACAAAATCAAACGGTCAAAATCATTGAAATCCAAACTAAACAGCTGATAAATAAACAGTGATCACACACACACACACACATACACACACACGCGCGCGCGCGCGCGCGCGCGCGCACGCACACACGCACACACACGCACGCACGCACGCGCACACACGCGCACACACATACACACACTGTGTTGGTGGCACCATACATACCTGTTCCTAAATGCATAGCGGAAGAAAACAAGTGCTGGCACCTGTACAGTTTATAACGTTTAACATTAGCTGAATTCTGTCACTTGGATTGAACCATTTTGCACCCGTCCAAGTCGACTTCATCTGGATCACATTCGTCCATTTCACTTTCACAGTACTTGTTAAAAACTGGAATGGTTGCTGTTTATGTATTTTATTATTATTTTTTTTTTACAGATAATAAAGTTTACACCCAATCCTTATCGCATTCCTATGTGTCCGTATAAAACAAAATCTGATTTTGAGAACATGATGCAAGTGAACAACAGATAAAAAACAGAAAATGAACGGGCAGAGAAGAATTGCTAATGAAAATATCATGTGGTGATCCAAAAGTTTTTTTCTTTTTTCCTTTCCTAGTCTACAACAGGCTCTGATCGTGTTTAGATAAAAAAAAAGTATATCACGGTGTCAGGACAAAACGAGCAAAACATAACAACAACAACAAAAAGAAAAGCTGAAAATGCAGAAACATATTGAACATGATACAGGTAAGAAGAAGAAGCAGAAGAAGAAGATGATGATGAAGATGACAGGAAAGAGAAGACAACAAAGTTGGAGATTCGCCTCAGGCCATGATGTATTCATATCCGAATACTCAGGGGTAATCTTACCTCCAAAAAGATTTTCAAGAGTACGGATTAAACTGAAAGGAGTATATAAATAAATATTTTGTTTTGCTTTCGTTGTTTGTGATTTTTTATTTCAATGCCATAAATTCCGCTTGCTGCGCCGTCACACATACTTTCAATCTCAAACGAGTGTTGGAAGCTAACTTTCAAACGGAGTGACTGGGGTCGGAAAATGACGCAAAATTTAGAAAGAGAGGGGGTTAGTTACCGCCAAGGACACAGACAAACAGAGTACAGGACACGTGTCTTGTCCTGTACTCTGTTTGTCTGTATCCTTGGCGGTAACTAACCCCCTCCCTTTCTAAAAAAAAAAAAAAAAAAAATGGAAGCTGTCAAAGGGAGCGAACTCCCATTAAATTTTGTTCAAAGCGAGTACCAGCACAGCTAACTATCAGTATGTGATGACTGTAGAAAATGATAAAATACGTGTTCTTACGCTTTATTTTCTTTTCATGTGACTTTTAGCTTCAAAAGTGTTCTATGTTCCAATTTGTATGTCATCTCAAACACTTAGAAGAAAAAAGCGAAAGCGAAGAAATGTAACAAAACAATGACAACAATTAAGATAAAGACGAAGAGGAAGAAGAAGACGTTGATAACGTAAACGAAAAAGATGTTGAAGAAGAAGGAGAAGAACGTACGAGATGAGGAAAAAACGGGGGAGAAAAAGAACAAGAGGAAGAAGAAGGAGAACGAGAACGAGAAGAGGAGGAGGAGAAGAAGGAAAAAGAAGAAGAGAAGGGGGGGGTGGGAATGGGTGGGGGGG
>JADBJO010006299.1:42500-57500 GCA_016801955.1 Conus betulinus | reverse complement strand
AGAAAAACGGCTTTACGAAAAACCTGTGTTATTTTTGTTCACTTCAACTTTAAATTCTAATCTTATTGATGATTCAAACCAAATATTCAGCTGGTTTTGCTACCCTACATGCATTTCAAATAATGTCATCTGCAAATGATATAAAGAGTTCTACAAGAGTCGGTGTCATACAAGCCCCTGTCTTCCATTGTCAATGATGTCAGCTGCTAATTCGATTAAAAATAATGAAAATAAGACTGGACTGCAAATGTCTTCTTGCTTCTACCCCACGAAGGCTATTTCTATATAATCTGTGCAGGTGAACCATTTCTCAATCGGGTCTTTTAGTTAGTATACACATGCTTTCCACGCAATCAGATAGTTTACCTCGAATTCCATTTTTCTATAACTTGGCCATAGCAGTTTCCTTGAAACAGAATCGAAGGCTTTCTCAAAGTCAGTAAATGCAACATATAATTTACAAATCTGAGACAGCTGTTTCTGAATAATAGCAAACAGTGCAAACATGTTCTATTGTTGAATAGCCTTTTCTAAAACCAGCTTAATTAATGTTAATTTGTGATATCATATAAGTCCAAGCCTGTAATCTCCGATTTATGATATGGCTATAAAGCTTTCCACTTATTTCTGTACACTCGATACTTCTGTAATTGTTTGGCTTGTCTAAACTGCCTATGCAGTGTGATGGCTGTATGAAAGATTGTTACCAGTTTTTGCTTGAATATCTCTAACAAAACAGTTCGTTTCACAACTTTTTGAAGATATTATTATGACTAAATCTGATGCGCTCTAAAAACATTATCCCATCATTCCATTATCCCGGGCCATTTTCCACTTTTAAGATTTTTTTAACGGCACTGGATATTTCATATTTGGATATTAGTGCATTTACTTCGTTACGATTATCTTCTGTGCATTCTAGAGTCATTGACAATTTACTTAATTAACCAATATTTTCTGAGCAGTCCTCAATCCCTAAAAGGTCATGAAAATAGTAAAAACTTTGTCTGCAGATATATTGTTAATGACGGTGTGCGCATCGGTGCCACTTGGTTAACCCTTTTCCAAAAGTCTTTTTGATTATCAATCTATCCAAAAGTTCGGAAAAGAGTTTATTTATTTTTTTTTCGCATCAGTGAATTTTATATTCTCTTCGTGCCTAACGGATATTATGTAGATGATCTAATTCCAGCTATATTTTGTTCACCATTGACTGCCTTTAGAAATGGGATACGAAATGTTCTAGGGAGTTTTCTTACATTTCGTCTTTTAACATAAGGTTCAGTAGACCAGCTGGTTTTCTAATTACACGTACCAGTCCGATTATTTACGAGCTTACTTGAAGCAAATTTCATTCTGCAACCGTTAAATTTTCTCAGTGCTTTATTTATACAATCTTCAAAAGGCCTAGTTTCCTAACCAATCTTTTCTACAATTGTTTCTGACTCCAGAGATCTAAGCAAGACCCTTTTCTGTGGATTCCAATTCAATCTTCTGGCATAATTGTTATTTTCATCTGCTCTCTCACTATCAAAATCATTTCTATTTCTTCACTCAGAAAGAATTCAGCAGACGTATAACATGATCTAATTCTGTCTGAGTGTCTGTCTGTCTGTCTATCTATCTGTCTGTCTGTTTGCCTGCCTGTCTGTTTGTCTGTCTGTCTCTCTGTTTATGTGTACATGTGGGCGTGCGTGCATGCGTGCGTGCATGCGTGCGTGCGTGCGCGCGTGCGCGTGCGAGCGCGTATGTGTGTTGTGCGTGCGTGCGTGCTAGAACGTGTGTGTGTGTGTGTGTGTGTGTGTGTGTGTGTGTGTGTGTGTGTGTGTGTGTGTGTGTGTGTGTGTGTGTGTGTGTGTGCGCGCGCGTGTGTGAATGAATAATAAAAGTATATGTGTGTGTAAGTGCATAAATAAATGTGTGTGTGTGTGTGTGTGTGTGTGTGTGTGTGTGTGTGTGTGTGTGTGTGTGTGTGTGAGAGAGAGAGAGAGAGAGAGAGAGAGAGAGAGAGAGAGAGAGAGAGAGCATGTGAGTATGCATACATATCTCTTTGTTTTCATGTGGATATTTACACGCACACACGTCTTTGTCTGCGTTTGGTAGATGTTCACGCGGGTCTTTAAAACTGGATATGTTTGTGCGATTATTTCTTTTCGAAACGTGTTTCTCTGTTCATTTATTACTCCTTCAAAATGCTAACTACGGCCGTTTTTTTTTTTTTTTTTCCCCCCCAGGAAACGGTTGAAAAGCCAGAGATGGGTAGGGCTCAGAAGAAAATCTCGGCAGTCTTCAGTAATAATAGCTGATTTCTAAGGTCAAATACCCCTTATGTGCAGACGAGGTCATTCTTTTGTCTCTGTCTCTGCGTCTGTCTCTGTCTCTGCATCTGTCTGTCTGTTTTTTTTTTTTTGTTCTTCTTCTTCTCCTTCTCCTTCCTTCCTTCCTCCTCCTCCTCCTCCTCCTCCTCTCCTCCTCCTCCTCCTCCTTCTTCTTCTCTTCTTTTCTTCTTCTTCTTCTTCCCGTCTCTTCTTCTCTTCTCTTCTTCTTCTCTCCTTCTTCTCTTTCTTCTCTTCTCCTTCTTCTCTTCTTCTTCTCCTCCTCCTTCTTCTCCTCTTCTCCTTCTCCTCCTCCTCCTCCTCCTCTTCCTCCTCCTCCTCCTCCTCCTCCTCCTCCTCTTCCTCCTCCTCCTCCTCCTCCTCCTCCTCCTCCTTCTCCTCCTCCTCCTCCTTCTTTTTCTTCTTCTCCTCCTTCTTTTTCTTCTCCTCCTCCTCCTTCCCCCCTCTCCTCCCCTCCTCCTCCTCCTTCTCTTCTCTCTTCTCCTCCTTCTTCCTCTCTTCTTCTTCTTTTTCTTTCCTTCTCTTCTTCTCCTCTTCTCTTCCTCCTCTCCTCCTTCTTCTTCTTCTTCTCCTTCTTCTTCTTCTCTTCTTCTTCTTCTCTTCCTCCTCCTCCTCCTCCTCCTCCTTCTTCTTCTTCTTCTTCTTCTTCTCCTCCTTCTTCTCCTCCTCCTCCTCCCTCCTCCTCCTCCTTCTCCTCTTCTTCTCCTCTCCTCTCCTCCTCCTTCTTCTTTTTTCTTTATCTTTCTTCTGCTTCTCTCCTTCTCCCTCTTCTTCCCTCCTCCTCCTCTCTCCTCCTCCTCTCTTCTCCTCTTCTTCTTCTCCTCTTCTCCTCTTCCTCCTCTTCTTCTTCTTCTTCTCCTCCTCTCCTTCTCTCTTCTCCTTCTCCTTCCTCTCTCTCTCCTCCTCCCTCTTCTTCTCCTCCTCCTCCTCCTCCTTCTTCTTCTTCTTCTTCTTTTTCTTCTTCTTGCTGTCTCATCTCTTCTCTGTCATTTCACATGGCACTACTCCTACAATCCTCTTTACTGCTCCCTATCCACAGCCACACCCTGGCTTGTCCCGGCGCAGCCTCGGCACCGGCAGTTAACAGGAGTCAGTCAACATCAGTCGTTATGAGGCAACCTACCAGAGGAGACACCACACTGTTGACAGGTCATTTTTACGGTGTTTAGTGCGGTTTTTTTTTTTTTTGGTCACATAGACAATGTACCTTGTGTCCCTACGAGGACACCATCTACTAAGCTCCCAACCAGAATGATTGCTTAGTTGTGGGGCCAGCGTGAGTGTCCAACTTCGGAGGGCGCCACCATCTCCATGCAGCCATAGTCCCCATGACGTTTTCTGCCACCAACACCCCTAACACGAACTCACCAAGCCGTATATATGGAGAGGAAAGCGAGACGATCGCCACGAGAGCAGAGCACGAAAGGCCAAAGAATTCGATTTTATGATGATCGATGAGGATGATGAAGATGATTCTGTAGAAGTCGATTCTGGTCAAAGGCTATTTGACAAGACTTGCACTCTACGCTTAAATTTAAGCGTATGTCTCGGCGTCATCCAGGCCCGGGAGATGCAGACACCTGCAGATTTGTTCAGGAAACGTGAACAACACTTCTGAGACACATTCATGAAATGGATAAAGCTCATCTGTGTGGTTCCAGACTTTCGACTTGAGCCGAGATCTAGCAAACAGCTCAGGGTTGGTCGCAGATCTGATGGAAATCGAACCTACGACCTCCCAGCCTGGAATCGCAACGTTGACCACTGCGCCACGGAGGCCGATTGTGGTGAAGACATTTTCGTTTGCTTTCATGCTGGCTTGGAATCTGGAAACCCCGAGGCACACACATCAGAACGTGCTGATCCCAGTAATCATAGCTTGTAATTGTATCTTCCTCTCTGGAGAAATCAGTGAGGGGCAGATTGAGGCAGAATCCGGCTACATCTTTCTAATTTAGCTGTGCGAAAATTTATTGCGTGCGCATGTTTGTATTTTTGTTGTTGTTGTTCTAAAGTATCAAAGTGTCAACAAGTTGTGCTTGATGTGAATTCGTTCCCATAACAGGAGGGATCTTCCCCCCTCTCCCTTCTTTCCTCCCTCGCTCCCTTCCTCCCTTCATTCTCCCCCCCCCCCCCCCCGTCTCTCTGTGTCTCCGTGTTTTCTCCTTCATTACATCCTCCACCCACTTACCCTCCATTCATTCGTGTCTCCCTACGCTCAGTTCTCCTCACCCCCTACTCTCTTACTCCTTGGCTCTTTTTCTCTTAACGTCCCCCCACCACAAAAAAAAAAAATCTGCAGCTTATCTGGATAGTTATGTATTGTTTTCAGTATGGAAATTATTGTACGTAGTGTCATGAAAAATAACAGTTCAGTCAGGTGCAGACTGCCTTCCTCCATCCTACCAAATGTCTAAGAATATTCAATCGAAAGAAGGCTTGCCTATTTTGAGAGTTTTCGTAGCTGTCCATTTACAAAACATTACTATTCCGTTGCTTTTTAACACTGTCTGGGGGTGGAAATAATTTGATTTGTCTCGGCAAGTTTCCTTTCAATCTGATGAATATTCAGACGGGTACAGGAAACAAGGAAGGAGGGAAGTCTAGGTTTCTGGAAAGCTTTCAGATTTGGAATTGTTGAGTCCCCCCCCCCCCCCCCCCTCTCCCCACATGTGGTGGGGGTCATTAGTTCCCGGTCAGCTCCGTGAGCTCAACGCTCCCCCTTCTCTTCCCTGCTTCCTTCTCGAGGTAAGAAGACCTTGATCTCAGCAATAAGCATTGGTAGCTTTGGTTGCCTCTTTGGTTGACATAACGAAAGAGAAAACGAAAGGTCCGTGAGTTTACACTGTCACGAACATGTATAGAATTGGGTTGTTTTGTGAGTTTTGAATTTTTGACGACAAGCAAGCGTGAACGGGGTGTGTTCGACTTTTAAGCATATTGATTCCAGTTTTTCGCAGTTTTCGATCTCGTTCTCCTTTCCCAAGTATATCCCTTCCCCCATCAATCCCAAGCCTATTCTGTTATCCCAAAAACACAATAGCAACCATACAGTTTCTGTCCCAGCGTTAACATCGATAGTCAACTGTCAGCAGTCAGTATAAAATCGTCATGGTATCTCACAGGTGAGATGCTGGACTATTTGTTGGGTCACTCGGCAATGCTTATTGTGCCATATCCAACATATGCAGGACGCCACCTTCTGAGATCTCCGCTAACTATAATGGCTGCTTCTTCGCAGAGCCCGCGTGAGTAAACGTCCCTCCAAGGGACGCCATCACATGCACCCAAGGACAGTGCCATTAAAATGTCTGATACCGACGATTTTGACACAAAATCACCACAGGAAGTGACGTACAGAGGAAATCAAAACTGATGTCACCAACACAGTAGACACGAAATCGCCATAGGCAGTGATGTAGAGCGGTAATCGAAACTGACGTCACCATGAGAGTAGACATGAAATCACCACATGCAGTGACGTAGAGAGGAAACGTCAGCATGAGAGTAGAGCATGAGGTGCGACAGAGTCTCGCATTTTACAACGATCGATCAGTCAGGACGAGAATAATTCAGATGATGGTATTCTGGTCCAAAAATATATGGAGGCTGTACTCTTTGCTCTTTCACAATCTCTTGGCGTCAGCAAGGCCCGAGAATTACAGACACCTGCAGTGTTAATCAGGAAATTGAGCGACACGGTCAAAGATGCAGGCACGAAGTGGATGAAGCTGGACTGTGTGGTTTCTGTCTTTCCATTCAAGCCCTTAGCACACTTCACTACTCTGGGCAGGAACCGGACGGAGTCAAAATATCCCACAAATATTTTGGTCAGGGCAGTTTTAATTCCTGTGGTTCATAATGTTTGAAAAAGACAGATTTGTTGAACATTTACTTATCTGTTTCCTATTGTGAACTGCAATAAATCTGTCTTTACATTTGAATTTTTTTTTTTTTTTTTTAGCTTGCAATTAACAGTAGTTTTCCATGGCTAGACTCTGTCGGTAACTTCATATTGCAAGGCAAATATTAACATAGTATTTGATGGCTAAACTCTTTTGGTAGATCAATGTTCAAGAGCAAACAAATAGATTTCTGTGGCTAAACCCTGATCATAAATCCATGTTCAAAAGCAAACAACAAAAATAATGCTCCATGGCCAAACTCTGTTGACAAACCGCTGTTGAAAAACAGCAAAATGTTATTTTTTTCTGGTTAAGCTCTCTTAATCCATAGTGAAAATCTTATAACAAAGAGTTTTTAATGGCCTAGCTCCGTTGGTGCATTCATGATGGACATTTCATGGCTAAGCTCTCTCTTTATATCCATGTGGAAAGTCTGATAACAAAATATTTTTTTCCTTGACCAACCTCAGTTGATACCTTCATGCTGAAAAGCAAACAACAAAACTGCCCCACATCCCCTATCAAATTGTTGATATACATGTTGAAAGACAAACACACACATACATGCAGACAAGGGGGCAATAGGCACTACACTAGGGGATGGACTGTTCTTGAGGAATGCAGTTTCAACAACCTGAAAGAACAGACAGATCTTATCCAGTAAGACTTACAATGTTCGTAGTTTTCACCCCAATCACAGAAGTGCTACATGCAGTGTGAATAGACACGGACTTTGGCGATAGTAAAATCATATTTTTTGTGACTTCCGTGAAGCAGTGATTAGAAGCTTCGGTTTATTCGCGTTGATACTGCAATCATTGTTATTGTTGTTGATGTTTGCTGCTGTTGTTGTTGCTGTTCTTTCTCCTTCGCTGTCTGGTCCTCTCACCACTTCCATCCTTCAGCCCGTACACCTAATCCTCCCCAAAGTGATTTGAATCGTAAGTTCGTGTTCATTGCTCCGGATAAAGAAGGAGCGGCATGATTTTGTTCAAAATGTCATTGTTTCCAGTACAGGCAGCCAACTTCCCCTTCCTCCCTCCTCACACACATATTCTCTGTCTGTCTGTCTGTCTGTCTGTCTGTCTGTCTGTCAGTCTGTCTGTCTGTCTGTCTGTCTGTCACACAGACAGACACACACAGACACAGACAGACAGACAGACAGACAGACAGACAGACAGACAGACAGACAGACAGACAGACACACACACACACACACACACACACACACACACACACACACACACACACACACACACACACACATACAGTGACCTCCTAACTTCAGTCTGATGGCCGTGTTTGCTTTGTCTCGGGCAAGTTTTCTTAAAGTTCAACGACAGTTTTAAGCAAAACTGAGTAGAAGACAGGCGAGACAGGCAAAGCACTGCTAGGTTCTCACAATCCAACGTTGATCTGCGGGGAGCCATGGTGGGGCTCATTTGATGGGAAACTAGGGTCTCGGCTGGAAATCCCGTTGGGAAGGTAGGAGTAATAACAATGTTGACCTTAGCCATCAGAGTTTGTAACTTTCCTCTTTGTCAGGTTTCGTGGAGGGGAGACTTTGAAGTTTGTACTTTAGTGCAGCATGATAGAGTTGAGGTCTGACAGTTCTTGCTGTCAGCCCAGAAAGGCGTAGGTTTGAATTCTGATCAGCGTAAGCGATTTTCTTTCAAAAGAAAGCATGAACAGTAGGCTCAGCAAAGAAATACAAGTTGGTGAGATTTTTTTCATACCACAGTTTTGATCGATGGTATATCAGCATGAAAAAAAAATGACCAGAACAATGACAGAGCTAGGTTTCGGTGAATTGCAGAAGGCACCGGAAGAAGGCAGAAGAGCACGCCACCTGTCGTCTACACCAAGTGACAGTAAGTTCAAGAGTTTAGCTGTTAACTATTGGAGATCGATCAATGGAGAACATTGTCGTTGTAGTTCTTAAGGAAGTGTTCGTTTTATGTAATACGAACAATTCACAGTGCGCTGGCGTAACTCACTCTCTCGAATACTGAAAACATGCATAGAAATGATGGTGGATGAAATGGTGCTACTCAACGACTGGTTGAATCTAGTTGTCGTCACATTAGCATGGGTTGCATTGGTTAACTTTTCCTTTCAGGTTTTCCGTTGACTGTGATTGGCTGGTTTATTTAAAAGCCAAGTGTTAGAATGTTTGATTGCGCCAATGAGCAAAATGGTAGTGTGAAAAATATCACTCTCTGAACAATTTATTGATTAGGCAATAACGCAGGATACAAAGCTGTTACATCAGGCTACACAGCACAGAAACATCCGGGTGATCATTCACCGTACACCGTCGACTGGTGTACTGGGCTGTCTTCTTCTTGTTGTTAGGCACTTGGTCATTGAGAGCAGTATCCGTAATTACTCAAAAGAAGAACTGAACTAGAAACAAACGAAAAAACTGTCAAAATGATTAGGCTATTAAAAGAGCATTCTAAATGGCGCAGGGACCAGTACACAGCGAACTGGAAGGGTAACTCTTACTCCCATGACAATACAATTACACATCCATAACTCGTTTCAGTTATGGATGTGTAACAGTCTCATAATGGAAGTGATAGTTATCCTTCTTGTTTGTTATTAACCTGTTCAGGCCATCATAGACCATTTGCTGATCTTAGTTACTGTCGCATCCTCGTACCAGAATGGGATAGACAGATCACAGAACACCGTGTGCCTGTGTCTGTCTTGACCTGTTTCAGACAGAACAGTTAGAAACTTACTCTGTTGAATTAACTAACTGAGTCTAAATGTAAACACAAAGTGAAGAAACTCTGATTCCAACGTCTTTAGACCAATCTGCAATCAAGAAGGATTTGGAGTCAGAGAGAGTGAGACAGCACGGCTGATTTGCTTTTACCCTTAAATCGATCAGTGGTTGAATTTAATTTGGATTGGAACGAGAACATTTTCCTGCATCAATAGATTCCTGGCACAAGTCCCAAATATCTATGTATCTCTCCCAATGTACCAGACCTTTACTAAATGCAAATCTGAATACCAGCGCAAGTCAGATAAGACAGTAATCCTCAAGGTACTCCATGGAACATGCATTTCGCCTCATGTTAAAAGCTAACGTGGAACCGAATCATGCATTTGTTTGTTACAACACCCAGGTTCCCCCAGTGCTAAGCCCACTTCTAGAGTAACTGAGAGTTCTAGATCCGTTTAAAACTAGGTGTGGACGTAAAAAAAAAATTGACCAGTTAGGACAGCAGCATTTTTTGCCATCTGCCAGGACAGAGCAGGGTTGTAGCTATGCGTCGTTTGGGCAAACCGTTGACTTTTCTGCAGGACAGACTGTTGTCGTAACGTGTATGCAATACGATTACTTACTCGCGACAAAGAGTGCTATAAAATACGCACATATTCATATAGAAAAAATGTATATGAAAATGTTTCTTTGAAAATGATGACTCCTGTAATTTTGTCCCTAAGATGTACCGTGTGCTATGAATAAGTATTTGTATAGTCATTTTTGAAACAGTAAATGTCAGTATTTATAAATGGGCGATCAGGTGAACGTTGTAACTGTAGCAAACACATAAAGGTGAAGATTCGAGTGTTCCGGAATTGTTTCTTAACCCATGTTTGATTTGCTCGGAAGACTCACCGTTCTCGCCTTTGATGGAGATTTACCGATGTATATTATCCAGTATGTGCCAGTTTGGCGACTCTGTTTCATTTTACAACAGAAGAGGTGAAAAAAGATTGACCATAACATTTATGCAGCTCAAATTATAATGTTCCAATGCAGCCAAAGAGGTCATGGAAGAAATCAAGTGAGTTTTTTCAATGTGCTTGACAACAATGAAACTGTTTTGTTAAACGTTATGGTATGCAGTGTCGACGATGCACATATGATAGCCACATTGTGTATTTGTATTAAGTGCTTATGGGGTGTATGCAACATAATGATATTTGTTGTACCGAGCATAGGATTTTGAAAAAAAATGATTCACAGACAAAGAATAGTCATGTAAAAGTGATAAGACAAGATGAGAACTGTCTGTGGTTTGATAAGTGAATAGAAACGAAATTTTTTTTTTTCTAACTTACAAAAGTTAATGGAAAAACGAGTATAACCCATAGCCTGCAAACTCAACAAAGGTCAGTTTCAGAAGTAATTGAAAACATTTTTGTCAAACTTAGTGAATAAGAGGCGCACTCTGAAAAGCGGCTACCCTAATTTTTGAAATTACAGAATGGTTCTGCTGAAGATAAAAGAGACTTAAACAATACGATCACTTGCGGGTGTTTTTCGAATATTTCATGTCTTAGTGAAAACACCGATCCCATTGAAGCTTATGATTCAATTAGTCATAAGGGGATCAGTCCTGAAAATCCAATACTAAATGACTTCTTTATCAAATCGTGAACGGTCTCGTGAAATCTGATTGATTCTTTGACAAGGTTAAGACAGCGACAGACATTGAATTGGCTAAGTAAACAATGCAGGATCGTTCTCTACCCCATGGCCTTGGGTTGACCGAAGACTTAGTTCTCCGTGTGGACTTCTGGCATCGGGACAAGAAGACACTTGCACAGACGGAGATAACAGCAACTCTGTAAAGCGTTGACACACTCTTTGGAGAAGCGAAGACCGAATCTATGATAAGAAGTGTGGCAGACAAGTAGGGCTGAATCAGAGCATGCTGAATAAGATATAAGACTGGCTATGTACCCAATCTTTGCCGAGACAAGACCAATTCATTTTGAGAAAGATCATATTAAGTTAGGCCTGATCCTGGAAGTTCTGAGAAAAAAGGTTAAAAGACTCAACCCTCGTGAATCGATGTTTGTAACTTGGTGCTTTAGAACCTGATGAAGTGAGCAGGGGAAGCTCTGCGAGTGACGTCAATCTACAATTTCCTTCGTTACTCCAGACAAGGAGGTTAGCGTGAGTGTGTGTGAAGAAACATCGATTTTTTTTTATAGTAGGTCTACTATCAATGTGGTCAGCCTGTCTGCCCGCCTGTCTGCCTGTCTCTTATTTTTTCAGTCTGTATCCCCGTTTCTCTCCTCATTCTCCAGTCCGTGGTGCCTTTCTAAACTGAGACTGGTACCAGTGTTTGGTTTGTCTTGGCAAGATTTCTTAAAGTTCCAGTACGTTTTAGAATAAAAGCGAGAACGAGAATGGAGTCAAAGCACTGCTAGGTTCTCACTATCAAAAGCTGATCCGCAGGGGCTCGTGGTGGGGTTCATTTAATGGGAAACTAGGGTCTCGAATGGAAATCACGTTGGGATGGTAGGAGTGATAATCATGTTGACCTTAGCCATCACAGTTTGTAACTTTCCTCACTGTTTGGTTTCGTAAAGGAAAGACTATGACGTCTACAGCAGAGTATAACATGATGTGGTGGTGGTGGCCTAATCGTTAGCACTCCCGTGCAGATCAAGGACTAAGGAAAACGAGTAATGCATCCACAAATACCTCTCCTGCCGCTGAATTGGGTCGCATGCACAGAATACAGACAGAACATGTAACACGCTCCAAGATGGCGTAAAACAGGCTGTTTTAAATTTAAAACATGGGCATCAACAGAAAGATCAAAACCAGACATATCGTGTGGCAGTATAGTGACAAAATCTGCCTAGAGAAATTTTCAGTGATAAGATAACGTACTGCATGACAAAAACAAACAAACAAAACAAACAAACAAACAAACAAAAAAAGATAATATTTTGTTGCATCGTGTCTGCTTCAGTTTAATACAGCATAACAGCTTACTACTGTAATCGACGAAACAATACACACTGCACCATATTACGTGTGCATCACGACACAGCACGTCACTGATTTACATTTCGCCTGGGGAGTGGAGGGAGGGGAGGGCAATGAAGCTGTCGGGGGTGGAGTGGGAGGGAGGTAGGAAACTATCAACAAGATTTGCAATGGTTTTTATGCAACATTACATTTGCAACGATTCCATGTTTCTTTTTCATCATAGTCGATAGCCTTCAATTTTGTTCACAGTAACCTATTCCATTTTTAACAGAACTGCCAGTTTAAGATATATTGTTATGCAGAATAGTTTTTTGAAACAAGCTGATCGAAATGCACAACACCCTGCATCTTTAAAACATCAGAACACTGCATCTTTAAGACACATGGCTCAGATCTTTGACATATTTCGCGTGTTCCTCTGGAAACAATTAAACGGGGGAAAAAAACAACAACAACGGGAAGTTGCAGAGCTATTGAAAGTCTTCCACTCGGAAATGTTTGCGTTCAGATTACAGGCTCTCACGGGTGTCAAGTTTTATTCTAGCCTGCCCCCTTTTTCTTTCCAAAATACACCTCCCTCTTCCAGCGTCTATCATAAAAGACTGTCGACATTAATTAGTCCAGGCTTGCAACTCTCCCCATAACTGGCAATGAAAACTTGCCTCTTGAATACGTTTTGCTTCTGTATTCAACTGGGTCATTGGTATCTTCTGAAACTTGCTCCACAACAGGTTGCTGACTCAAACTATCGTCATGAAAAACACTTGACCTTTTACAGCTGATTTAAGCCAACCAGTGGTTATGTACAGAGTCTTTTTAGCCCTTTACTGTAACGCTTTCTGCAGACTGGTTGTTCTTGAAATTTCCATACAGATTGACTGACCTTTTTTTTTTTTTTTTTTTCTTGTAACGCTGTTGACCCTTTCTTTTAACAGTCTGTCTTTATGCAGTGCTGACTGCTGGGATGGCGGTGTCCCATGCTGTCTGCATGTCGTAGTGGGTGGTGGGAAGGCTGTTTCTGAGGTTGTCTTCGTGTAGTAGCGTGTGGTGGCAAGGCTGTTTCTAAGGCTGTTTTCGTGTAGTAGTGTGTGGTGGGAAGGCTGTTTCTAAGGCTGTCTTCGTGTCATAGAGTGTGGTGGGAAGGTTGTTTTTAAGGCTGTCTTCGTGTGGTAGTGTGTGGTGGGAAGGCTGTTTTTGAGGCTGTCTTCGTGTAGTAGTGTGTGGTGGGCAGGCTGTTTATAAGGCTGTCTTCGTGTGGAAGTGGGTGGTGGGCAGGTTGTTTCTGAGGCTGGCTTCGTGTGGTAGTGTGTGGTGGGAAGGCTGTTTCTGAGGCTGTCTTCGTGTAGTAGTGTGTGGTGGCAAGGCTGTTTCCAAGGCTGTCTTCGTGTAGTAGTGTGTGATGGGCAGGCTGTTTTCTAAGGCTGTCTTCGTGTAGTAGTGTGTGGTGGGAAGGCTGTTTCTAAGGCTGTCTTCGTGTGGTAGTGTGTGATGGGAAGGCTGTTTCTAAGGCTGTCTTCGTGTAGTAGTGTGTGGTGGGAAGGCTGTTTCTGAGGCTGTCTTCGTGTGGTAGTGTGTGGTGGGAAGGCTGTTTTTGAGGCTGTCTTCGTGTGGAAGTGGGTGGTGGGCAGGCTGTTTCTAAGGCTGTTTCGTGTGGTAGTGTGTGGTGGGAAGGCTGTTTCTAAGGCTGTCTTCGTGTGGAAGTGGGTGATGGGCAGGCTGTTTTCTGAGGCTGTCTCGTGTGGTAGTGTGTGGTGGTGGGCAGGCTGTTTCTAAGGCTGGCTGTCTTCGTGTAGTAGTGTGTGGTGGGAAGGCTGTTTGAGAGCTGTCTTCGTGTAGTAGTAGTGTGTGGTGGGAAGCTGTGTTTCTAAGGCTGTCTTCGTGTAGTAGTGTGTGTGGTGGGAAGGCTGTTTCTGAGGCTGTCTTCGTGTAGTAGTGTGTGGTGGGAAGGCTGTTTCTGAGGCTGTGTCTTCGTGTAGTAGTGTGTGGTGGGAAGGCTGTTTCTGAGGCTGTCTTCGTGTAGTAGTGTGTGGTGGGCAGGTTGTTTCTGAGGCTGGCTTCGTGTGGGCAGTGTGTGGTGGGAAGGCTGTTTCTGAGGCTGTCTTCGTGTGGTAGTGTGTGGTGGTGGGAAGGCTGTTTCTGAGGCTGTCTTCGTGTAGTAGTGTGTGGTGGGCAGGCTGTTTCTAAGGCTGGCTTCGTGTGGTAGTGGGTGGTGGGGAAGGCTGTTTCAGATGATGGTTGGTATGAAAGATGGCTATTTCACAGAATGTTTCCAGGTCGGTGGCAGTTTGGCTGTTTCAACAGCTTTTTTTTTTTTGGTGGTCAATGGGGGGCCTGTTGCACATTATGCCATTTATGCAGTGGTAGGTGGAGGAATGACTATTTCAAGGCTTCCTATAGTAGCAGACTGAACATCTTTCCCACGGCAGGAACCCAAACCACACGTAAAGAAAAGGACATCGCTCTGACGGCACCATGTTTATTGCTGGCCTAAAGGCAAGAGTTCAAGAACCTTTTAGGAAGCTGAGTATTTGGAGGTCCAGGGGGAGGAGGGGTGTGAGAAATCTTATTCAGCCAAGAAATCATGTGAAAAAAACGACACTGTCTGAGCCTGGGGTGCGTCTGTAGTCATAAAACAGTCGGCACATTATAGAAAATTAATGCCACACCATCTTCTTCAAAGGTTAAACTATATCTAATATCTAGCCCATTGCATCCTGATATTCAACTGGAATCAACCTGTGGCAGTAACTAATGTACCACAAATATAGCAGGAGAATGGCTGTTTTATTGTTATTGGTTTTATAACTTTCTCGTCACAACAGTTTACTCTAGTTGAAACATGGTCTGTTGTCTATGGGGGACAGCATGCCACCACAGAAAGCACCACCCATATATGATTTCATTTGTGCTTGCGTATATCACTTTTCCAGAAAGTTGCATCTGGTCGTATGCGGTTCTTTTCAGGGGATGCATCTGGTCGCGAATGGATTTTTCTGGGAATAACTAT
>JADBJO010006299.1:30000-32500 GCA_016801955.1 Conus betulinus | reverse complement strand
AGCACTCTGGTATGAGTAGCTCACAATACTAACACTATGCATTGGAAATAATGGAGGGTAAAATGAAGCCATGGAACAATTGGTTCAATCTGAAGTGCTTCACCTAAGCATTGGTTGTACATGTAAATTATTTTTTTTCGGGTTTTTCTGTTCTTTGTGATTGGCTGCTATGTTTAAATGGCGAGTTTTGGAATAGTTGCAGGTGCCAGTGAGCGAAATTGTCGTGTGAAAAAAAAAATGGTCATTCCCAAAGCAGTTTGTCGAGTGGGCAATATGATAGGACACCACGCTGTTTGTCGGGTGGGGCCACAACAAAGAAACATCTGAGCGATCATTCACTGAACTTTCATACCGTGATTTTTTTGTTTGTCATCTCAGTTAGAGATCTCATGGTCGACAGGTGTAGCGGGGCTGTGCTCTTTTCTGTTACCCTTCTTCTTTGACACTGACTGATCAGGCCACGCCACCGGAAACGATTTGCTATCCCCCCCCCCCCCCCCCCCCCATCCCGGTCTTCTTCTGACGAAAACAGTGAGTGAATGTTGCATCTTGTAACAGAATAAGGCAGTAACATTACAAGTTACGTGGACCTGTCTCTGTGCTGTCCTCTTTCACATGGTATAGTAAGAAGATTACTTTGGCAAAGAAGTGACAGCTTTAAATGTACAGGAAATGTAACTCGGATTCCAATTTGATCACGCCTATCTGCTTTCCAGAAGGTTCAGCTGTCAGGAAGCCGAAATGGCACAACTGAACTGCTTCGACCTTACATCGGATGGTGGCTGAATGTTATTTTTGTTAGAAAGTTTTCAACAAGTTTGATGGATATCCAAGAGAAAGGAGACCGGGTTAAAAGAAAGAAGGGCTTGCAACTAGATCGGTGTCAAGGGAGTGAAATGTCTCCCAGAGGGGCTTTAAGCGCTTTAGACGACAAGAATTTCGAGCATCGTGGAGAAATGGGTAATTGGCGGACTAGAGGCAGCAGCGCCCGCGCCTAGCGCAGATGTTCTAACTGTGTGAAGGTCGAAGCTGTCGGGTAGATAATTGTCAGGCGGCAATAGTTAGTGAAGGCGGTGAGGAACCCCGAGTTCGAACTTTTCCTCTGATAGTGAAAGGGAGATAAACTATCCACTCGGACCCCGGAGCACCAAGTGGGTGTTAGGGGCTTTGTTAGCTGAAGACCGAGCCTATTCACTTGAAGAACAGGGACCTCTTGCTTGTTCAGTTGGTTTTGCTGTAAGGTACTGTGTTGACGCTATTGTCTGACTGAATGCTTGAATGCGTGTGGACGACGTTGGCATAGCTTCCTAAAGGATAATTACTGTGTGACAGTAACCCTTTTCTTATCATATATGCTTTGTATATATATTTACAGAGCCTGAAAATTACATTATCATTTCCATTGAGAGCAGCAAGGACATTTTAAACATTGAAGGACATCTGTAATATTTACGAGATATTAATTGTCCACGCAGTTCAGTATATTTCGGGCATACTAATAGAAAGTGCAGCTCTGTTTCAAGAGTATCTGTACAGAATGGACAAAAAACGTTAATACCCATATTAACATTGCGAAAGTTGACAGAACGCGAACGCAACGGTAACATACCAATTCTAAATCTGGTGAACATCTTACGCATGTTAATACATTTAACCACACGGAAATAGGGGGCACAAAGACAGTGACTGACCATACGTAGCATAAACGTTGTAAAATGTGTGTGTGATTCGAGAGAAGAATGCCATTCCTGTCTACAACAATCAATTAACGCTGTTTTAGCTGGACAATAAACAGCTTAACATCCCCTACAGACTGTGCTTCCCACACAAACCCAAAACCAAACATATAAAGCATGTTTCTAACTTTACATGCCCAAGTGTGGAGTAATTTTGTTCCTGTAGAGTCAGAAGCATTGAATAAGCTTTTTTTAGGGAGTCTATAATCATCCATAGTAACAACACGCAACCAAAATTTTACACATTTTGCGAAAATATGACTTTTAGAGGGTATCTGCCTAATTCTCCATAGACCAAATGCTTTGGTGTTCTCCGAGTAACACACATAAAAAAACGCTTCAATGCTGACAAGTGAACTCTCTCAATAATAACATGATCACACATAACGCCCCATATTTCCGCACCATACAATAGAATTGGCTGTATTTGACTGTCAAATAACTTAAAAAATATGTCTGGTGAATGTTCTCCAATTGACCATAGTATTCTTATTATTGCTACAACCCCTTTTCCAGCACGATCGGACAAGTCTCGCAATGTAGACTGGAATGAAAGCCGTGTCGTGAGGATAATGCCAAGGTATTTATACATATTTACAACAGTTAATGCGTCATTTCCGTATGTCCATTTTTCATTTTTTTCAGCTAAGTAACCCCCATTTCTGAAGACAATAACACCTGATTTACCAAATTTAATTAAATCTAGTCGATTCGCTGTACTGTACAAAATGTTCAATTGCGTTTGGAGTCCAATAACACTGTCA
>JADBJO010006299.1:0-25000 GCA_016801955.1 Conus betulinus | reverse complement strand
CTCTTCTCCTCCTCTCCTCCTCCTCCTCCTCCTCCTCCCTCCTCCTCCTCCTCCTCTTCTTCTTTCTTCTTCTTCTTCTTTCTTCTTCTTCTTCTTCTTCTTCTTCTTTCATCGTCTTCTTTCTTCTTCTTCTTCTTCTTCTTCTTCTGCTGCTGCTGCTGCTGCGCTGCTGCTGCTGCTGCTGCTGCTGCTGCTGCTTTGGATTGGTTTTGGTTGTCAGATCTTCAATCCTGTCGCCGCGATGAATCCCACAGGTAACATTTCATGCAGGATGAGAGACCCTGCCTTTAATTCTTCATACACACTCACCGACCGTGTCTTATAGTAAGTTTTTATATGGGACAATCGATTCTTTCTTGTATGCACTAATTGGCCCTTTCTCTTAAAACATTTAGTACACACTGACTGATTCCTTCTTGCAACTCTGTATACAGACGGATTCACCCCCGTTTTTAATTGCTAATACAGACTGACCGCTCTACCTTATTTTAACTTTAATACTGACTGACTGATTATTTCTTGTAACACATTTCTTGTCTTACAGAGTGATTAGCCCTTTCCGATAACAGTTTGAGAAGACAGACTGACTCTTTCTCGTAACTCTTTGTACTGACAAAGTAATCTTTTCTTGTAGTTCTTTACACAGACAGACCGACTCTTCGTTGTAAATCTTTACACAGTGACTCTATCTTGTAATTTTTCATACAGAGAAGAATGATCCTTTCTTCTTATTTTTTTTTTATAGCGACAAAGTGACGCATTCTTTTGGCTCTTTACACAGAGTGACCATTTCTTGTAACTCTTCATACAGACAGAGTCACCCTTTCTTATAACTCTTATACAGACGGAGTAATTCTTTCGTGCAACTCTTTATATAGACATAGTGGCCCTTTCTTGTAACACTTTATAGTGACAGAGTGACCCTTTCTCGTAGCTCTTTACACAGACAGGGTGACCCTTTCTTGTAGCTCTTCATAGTGACAGAGTGACCCTTTCATGTAACTCTTTACACAAAGTGTCCCTTTCACGTAACTCTTTACACAGACAGAGTGACCCTTTCATGTAACTCATTATAGTGACAGAGTGACCCTTTCATGTAACTCTTTATAGTGACAGAGAGACCCTTTCTTGTAGTTCTTTACACAGACAGAGTGACGCTTTCTTGTAGCTCTTTACACAGACAGAGTGATCCTTTCTTGTAACTCTTTACACAGACAGAGCGACCCTTTCATGTAACTCTTTATAGTGACAGAGTGACACCTTCCCTTCATGTAACTCTTTATAGTGACAGAGTGACCCTTTCCTTTCATGTAATCTTTATAGTGACAGGGTGACCCTTTCTTGCAATTCTTTATACAGGGTGACCCTTTCATGTAACTCTTTATACGTGCAGAGTCACCCTTTCTTGTAATTCTTTATACAAAGTGACCCTTTCATGTAACTTTTTATACAGACAGAGAGAGTGACCGTTTCTTGTAACTCTTTACACAGAGTGACCCTTTCTTGCAATTCTTTATACAGAGTGACCCTTTCATGTAACTCTTTATAGTGACAGAGTGACACTTTCCCTTCATGTAACTCTTTATAGTGACAGAGTGACCCTTTCTTGCAATTCTTTATACAGGGTGACCCTTTCATGTAACTCTTTATACGTGCAGAGTCACCCTTTCTTGTAATTCTTTATACAAAAGTGACCCTTTCATGTAACTTTTTATACAGACAGAGTGACCGTTTCTTGTAACTCTTTACACAGAGTGACCCTTTCTTGCAATTCTTTATACAGACAGAGTGACCCTTTCATGTAACTCTTTATAGTGACAGAGTGACACTTTCCCTTCATGTAACTCTTTATAGTGACAGAGTGACCCTTTCTTGGAATTCTTTACACAGACAGAGTGACCCTTTCAATTCTTTATACAGAGTGACCCTTTCATGTAACTCTTTATAGTGACAGAGTGACACTTTCCTTTTCATGTAACTCTTTATAGTGACAGAGTGACCCTTTCTTGCAATTCTTTTATACAGGGTGACCCTTTCATGTAACTCTTTATACGTACAGAGTGACCCTTTCTTGTAATTCTTTATACAGAACAAGGACCCTTTCGTGTAACTTTTATATACAGACAGAGTGACCGTTTCTTGTAACTCTTTACACAGAGAGTGACCATTTCTTGTAATTCTTTATACAGACAGAGTGACCCTTTCTTGTAATTCTTTATACAGACAGAGTGACCCTTTCATGTAACTCTTTATAATGACAGAGTGACCCTTTCTTGGAATTCTTTACACAGACAGAGTGACCCTTTCTTGTAACTCTTTATACAGAGTGACCCTTTCATGTAACTCTTTATACAGACAGAGTGACCCTTTCACGTAACTCTTTACACAGACAGAGTGACCCTTTCATGTAACTCTTTATACAGACAGAGTGACCCTTTCACGTAACTCTTTACACAGACAGAGTGACCCTTTCATGGAACTCTTTATATAGATTGACCCTTTCATGTAACTCTTTATACAGAGTGACCCTTTCATGTAACTCTTTACACAAACAGAGTGACCCTTTCATGTAACTCTTTATACAGAGTGACCCTTTCATGTAACTCTTTACACAGACGGAGTGACCCTTTCATGTAACTCTTTACACACAGAGAGAGAGTGACCCTTTCATGTAACTCTTTACACAGACAGAGTGACCCTTTCATGTAACTCTTTATACAGACAGAGTGACCCTTTCATGTAACTCTTTACACAGACAGAGTGACCCTTTCTTATAACCCTTTACACAGAGTGACCCTTTCATGTAACTTTTTACACAGACAGAGTGACCGATTCTTGTTACTCTTTTCACAGAATGACCCTCTCCGTAACTCTTTATACTGAGTGACATTTTCTTGTAACACTTTTCACAGAGTTACCTTTTCTTACAACTCTTTATATATACTCCGGCCGTTTCTTGTGACTGTGTACAGACTTACTGGCTGGCTCTTTAACTGTATGTAACACTGTGTACAGACCTACTGGCCCTTTCTTGTAACACTGTGTACAGACCAACTGGCCCTTTCTTGTAACACTGTGTACAGACCAACTGGCCTTTTCTTGTAACGCTGTATACAGACTTATAATGGCCCCTTTCTTGTTACACTGTGTACAGACCAACTGGCCCTTTCTTGTAACACTTATACAGACCTACTGGCCCTTTCTTGTAACACTGTGTACAGACCAAACTGGCCCTTTCTTGTAACACTGTATAGAGACCTACTGGCCCTTTTTGTAACTCTGTATACAGACCTACTGGCCCTTTCTTGTAACACGGTATAACGACCTACTGGCCCTTTCTTGTAACACTGTGTACAGACCTACTGGCCCTTTCTTGTAACACAGTATAAGGACCTACTAGACTTTTCTTGTGACACTGTATACAGATTTACTGGCCCTGTCTTGCTACTCTTCATACAGTGTTATTGACTCTTTGTTGCATCTGTTATCGTCTTTTTGGGGGTCTGTTTGTTTTTTTTTTCTCTCTCCTTTCCTTTGTGTCCATGCATACACCTCACATGCTGTTTGTTGTTTTTACTGTTGCTTTGTGTGTGTGTGTGTGTGTGTGTGTGTGTGTGTGTGTGTGTGTGTGTGTGTGTGTGTGTGAGAGAGAGAGAGAGAGAGAGAGAGAGAGAGAGAGAGAGAGAGAGAGAGAGAGAGAGAGAGAGAGAGAGAGAGAGAGCTACCATAGATCGTACTGACCTCTGATTGGTACACAGAATTATCTCCAATCTCAATCTCCAAATCATCGACATCAGCATCTACGTAGGAAAGACAGACTAATGAGTCATCTCTGTCAAGACTGCCAAACCAGACACCACCTTAGCAGACTGAAGGCATCTCTCCCGCAGACAGGAACCCAAACCACGTGTAACGAAAAGGACGTAGCTCTGACAGCACCATGGTTTATTGCTGGCCTAAAGGCAAGGGGACTATCAAGAGTTCAAGGAGCCTGTTGGTAGGACGCTGTGTGTGTTTGGGGGTTCTGGGGAGGAAGGGTTAAGGGGAAATCTTGTAGAGACAATGAAACGTGTAAAAAACGAGTCTGTATGAGCCCAGGGCGAGTCTGTTCTCATAAAGTAGTTGGCGCGTTACGGAAAATCAATGCCACGCGATCATGTTCGGACGTTAAGCTATACTTAATACCTAGCCCACCGTATCCCCCCCCCCCCCCCCCACTCCCTCCCATGCTTGAAGTGGAATCGTCCGGTGGCTGTAACTAATGTGTCACAAATATGACAGGGGAATGGCCCATTTATTATTATTGTCTTTATGACTTTCTTGTCGTAACAGATTACTTTGTGTGAAACATGGTCTGAGATATATGGGGTCGGTGTGCCGCCATAGAAAAGCACCATCCCTCTATGGTTCTCCTTTTGTGCCCGCATGTACTACATTTCTTGCATGCCATGGTGGGCTTTCTTTGGAAAAAAAAAGTTTCATGAATTACTTCTACAATCCGACGTCATACTTATCGTCAGAATTAAATCGATATGCATTCCACATTCCGATTTTCATGTCTGTTGCATATTTGGCTATGCATGTTTTTTTTTTCAGGGATTGCATTTAGCTAAACATGGAATTTCAGGGAATGTATCTTATGACACGTTGATCTATCTTCCATTAGTTGCATCTAGCCAAACATGGGCTTATGAGTGATGTATATTATCACACGTTGATCTATCTTCCATTAGTTGCATCTAGCCAAGCATGGGCTTATGAGTGATGTATCTTATCACACGTTTGATCTATCTTCCATTAGTTGCATCTAGCCAAGCATGGGCTTATGAGTGATGTATATTATCACACGTTGATCTATCTTCCATTAGTTGCATCTAGCCAAGCATGAGCTTATGAGTGATGTATATTATCACACGTTGATCTATCTTCCATTAGTTGCATCTAGCCAAGCATGGGCTTATGAGTGATGTATATAATTACACGTTCATCTTTTGGGCTTCGCGTTTAGTCAAACATGGACTTTTCAGGGATATATTTGACCACACTACAGAGGTTCTATTTAGCCAAACATGGACTTTTCAGGGATATTTGACCAAATCACAGGGGTTCTATTTAGCCAATCATGGACTTTTCAGGAATACATGACCAAATTACAGAGGTTCTATTTAGCCAAACATGGACTTTTCAGGGATATTTGACCAAATCACAGGGGTTCTATTTAGCCAAACATGGACTTTTCAGGGATACATGACCAAATTATAGGGGTTCTATTTAGCCAAACATGGAATTTCAGGGGATATTTGACCAAATTACAGGGGTTCTATTTAGCCAAACGTGGAATTTTCAGGGTATTTATATCATGGCATGTTGATCTTATAGGGGTTGCGTCCAGTCTAACATGGACTTTTCAGGGATGTATATTATCACACGTTGATATTTCGGGGGTTTTATCCATCGAAACATGGAATTTCCAGGGGATGTATATCACCACACATGATCTTTCAGTAGCTGCATCTAGCAAAATATAGAATTTTCAGGGGATGTTTATTATCACATATTGATCTTTCATGGGTTGCATCTAGCCGAACATGGACTTTTTGGAGGATGTATGTTATCACACATTGATCTTTCAGGGATTGCATTTTAAGGTTTCCATCTGACCACAAGCAGATCATGAAGCAATTCCATTTGACCACAAGTGGACTTTTCAGGGGTTCCATCTGATCACAAATTGACTTTTCAGGGGTTCCATCTGACCACAAGTGGACCTTTTAGCAGTTTAAACTGACCACAAGTAAATCTCTCTGAACTGTAAGTAGATCTTTCGGTGTGTGTGTGTGTGTGTGTGTGTGTGTGTGTGTGTGTGTGTGTGTGTGTGTGTGTGTGAGTGTGTGTGTGTGTGTGTGTGTGTGTGTGTGTGTGTGTGTGTGTGGTGTCTGAGTGTCTGTGTATGTCTGTGTGTCTGTGTATGTCTCTGTGTGTGCGTGCACATGTGTGTGTGTGTGTGTGTGTGTGTGTGTGTGTGTGTGTGTGTGTGTGTGTGTGTGTGTGTGTTTTGTTGTTGTTCTTCCTTATTTTTTTTTGAGGGGTGTGTGTGTGTGTGTGTGTGTGTGTGTGTGTGTGTGTGTGTGTGTGTGTGTGTGCCCCTCGCGTGCTTGTGTGCGTGCGTGTGTGTGATCTGACCATAAGTGCACCTTTCATGGGATCGATCTGGTTACATATGGACCTTTGAGGGATTCTATATTGCAAATGCACCTTTCAGGGATTGATCAGAGTATACATAGACGTTGAGGGAATCTGTATGAGAAAGGCACTTTCCAGGCATTCCGTCTGACTACTTATTGACTTTTTAGGCATTCTATATAGCAAAAGCACATTTCAAAGTTTCCATCTGACTACACACCAATCTTCCACGAGTTCAACCTGAATACACATAGACTGTCATGTGTTCTATCTGACAACACATGGACTGTCAGGTGTTACATCTGACAACGCATGGAAAATCAGGTGTTCTATCTGACAACACATGGGCTATCAGGTGTTCCATCTGACAAAACATGGACTATCAGGTGTTCCATCTGACAAAACATGGACTATCAGGTGTTCCATCTGACAAAACATGGACTATCAGGTGTTCCATCTGACAACACATGGACTATCAGGTGTTTCATCTGACAACACATGGACTATCAGGTGTTTCATCTGACAACGCATTGACATGTCAAGTATTCTGTTTGACAACTCATGGACTTGTCAGGTGTTCCATCTGTCAACACATTCATCTATCAGGTGTTCCATCTGTCAACACATTGACCTATCAGGTGTGTCCCATCTGTCAACACATTGACCTATCCGTTCTGTCTGACAACTCACAGACCTACGAGGTGTCCCATCTGACAACACATGGACCTCTTTTTTATTGACCTATCCGTTCTGACAACTCATTGATCTATCAGGTGTTCCATCTGATAACACATGGACCTCTTAGATGTTCCATGTGACAGCACCTGGACCTATGAGGCGTTCCATCTGACAACACATGGACTGTGAGGTGTTCCACTAGACAACACATGGACATATGAGGTGTTCTGTCTGACAACACATGGACCTATGAGGTGTTCCATCAGACAACACATGGACCCTATGAGGTGTTCCATTTGACAACACATGGACCCATGAGGTGTTCCATTACACAACACATGGACCTATGAGGTGTTCCATTTGACAACACATGGACCTTTCATGGGTAGCATCTGGTCACACGTAGGCCTTGCGTATGAGACCAAGAAACCTATCATAAACAATTTTTTTATTAATATTGCGCACCTTAATAAAGCATCCACTGAGTGTGTTTTGCACGTGCTGCAGGTGTAGATCCACTCAGTGTGTTTTGCACGTGGTGCAGGTGTAGATCCACTGAGTGTGTTTTGCACGTGCTGCAGCAGCTAGTGATATGTGTCACTTTCTGATGGCTGAGTTGTGTTACCTGGCATTGGACTGGGAAAAGAGGAGATAAAAGTCACTCGAACCTTGGCTGCCGAGTGGGGAGAACTCCTTTTTTCTGCCAGCTGGTATCTTCCCTGAGGTCTTCCAGACCTGGTCATCACTTCTGTGTGAGACGCCTGAGTCGTGGTCGGTGTGGTCACCCCTCATTGGGCCGGAACGACGACCAAGTGTGTTTTTTTTTTTCCCAGTCCACAAGCCGTAATGGTAACTACTTTATCTTTTTCTTTATTTATGATCTGAATTTGTAAATTTTCGCTTCTTTCCGTGTGTTTGAACGGGCGGTTCAAAAGTCAAGTTTTATTTGAATGGTGCTTCAACAGATGTTGTTATTGAGGTTACGAATGTTTCATTGTCAGTGCGAACATGTCCAAATTGTGACCTTTGTGTTGGTGAAATAATTTATTCGTTGGAATCGGGCTTTCAAATAATCAATGTTCAGTATTTCATAAGCTATCTTGGGCGGATAGTTTCGCACTTTACTTGTAATAGAGAGCAGGGTGGTCGCAGATTGAAACTCCCTTTTGAGTAAATTTTTCAATGGAGACAACCAGTTTTTTTTAATGGCTGCTTATCCATGCTTGTCTCCCTTTCTGCTGCCGGTATCTTGCTTTTGTCTTCTGATTATTAAGTCGAGTTGCGGAACGTTGGTAGCGTGTGCACGACACAAAACTTCACGCCAGGAGAGTGAGGATTCCTTCCTGTCGCGTCCCTACTTTCTGGCCCCGCTTGGCTTGTACTTGTTTAAACAAATCTTAAATAAATGTCAGCGAACCGCCGAAAAAACGTGGACAAAACGAATCACAAGACAAAAAACAAACAAACAAACAAAAAAAACAAAAGAACGAAGATGGCCACCCAAATGTAGATTGTCTCCTGACGATGGTTGAGAGACGTTAACAGTAATGGAGAGGGATGTGTTCCATTTCTAATGCCATCTTTTTTTTTTTTTTCTTGTGATTGTGTTTCATTGTCTGGCGTGATTGTGTTTGTCCACGGTTTTTTTTTTTTTTGTTGTTGTTGGGTGGTTCGCTAACATTTGTTCAAGATTTGTTTTGGATTTCTGCCTGCAGTTGTCTCACTTTGCAACTTGTACTTGTTTGTTTGTCTGTGTGCCAAGAGAGTGCATGAAGAATAATTATATTCTTGTTGAGTTGACTTATTGGATAAATTGACATCAATTTAAAAAAAAAAAGGAAAAAGATTCAAGCTAAAGATGCCAATCATGTTACTTTGTCTGCGAATTAAAAAAAAAAAAGTGTATTCACTATGGAAAAACAAAATTCCTCCAAAAAAGGGACAATGTTAATTGGATTGAAATATTACTTTGTCTGCGAATTAAAAAAAAAAAAGTGTATTCACTATGGAAAACAAAATTCCTCCAAAAAAGGGACAATGTTAATTGGATTGAAATATTGACTGATGTCCCCCTATAGGGCCACCCAAATGTAGATTGTCTCCTGACGATGGTTGAGAGACGTTAAAAGTAATGGAAGGAGAGGGATATGCTCCATTTTCTAATGCCATTTTCGTTGTTTTTTTTTGTTGGCTAGGAAACTTTCATATTTTTATTTGGTTTGTGTGTGTGTGTGTGTGTATGTGTGTGTGTGTGTGTGTGTGTGTGTGTGTGTGTGTATGTTTGGGGGTGGGGGTGAGGGTGGGAGGTGAAAGTGGGCTAGTCGATGGAGAATTTTGGGATACCTTGTTATTACTTCTTTGGATTTTTTGCTTAGTGTATTTTATGACTGCCAGACAATTCTCTATTGCAATGATCCTGTTACTCAACGTTATTATGTTTCTTCTCCTGTTTCTCTTCTGTGGGGAGTGGTATTTTGAATAGTGGGTTAGGTCGGGATTTAGTGGTTTTCAATGCATTTTTGTCGGGACTTAGTGGTTTTCCGTGGCATTTTAGGTCGGGCCTTAGTGGTTTTTCCATGGGCATTTTAGGTCGGGACTTATGTGGCTTTCCATGGGCATTTTAGGTCGGGTCTTGGTGGTTTTCCATGGACATTTTAGGTCGGGACTTAGTGGTTTTCCATGGGCATTTTAGGTCGGGACTTATGTGGCTTTCCATGGGCATTTTAGGTCGGGTCTTGGTGGTTTTCCATGGACATTTTAGGTCGGGACTTAGTTGTTTTCCATGGACATTTTAGGTCGGGACTTAGTGGTTTTCCATGGCATTTTAGGTCGGGACTTAGTGGTTTTCCTGGGGATGCAGAAGGGACATTCCATTTTTTTTGTCTACTAGGGTAGTTAGTTCTGCACAAACCTATCTTCTTCTTTGTCCCCTCTTTCTTTCTATGCTCTCGGTCTGTACTCGCTCTTCTTACTTAGGGCCCTTCCCCACTAGGTGGTGTGAGTGAGTGAATGCATGACTGTGTAGTAATGTTCTGTATTGTTACCCCTTGCCTCGTGTGGTTTGGTGTGGTGGAGTGCTGGGGTGTTTGCTTTGCCGCACCGCACACTACAGAACCCCAGTCAGGACAGTTTCCCCCCTGACAGACAGACAGAAAGACACACACACACACACACACACACACACACACACACACACACACACACACACACACACACACACACACTTGTGCATTTCAATAGGTTTATTTAACCATTTCTGCGATGCTCATTTCGCACAGGCGAACTTAGCGTGCTATGTCGACAAGGAAGGTTTCCCTATTGGTCCTGCAAAAAGATCAGTAAAGAAAAGGAGATGGAGGAGTACCAGGAAGGAGGGAGAGAGAGAGAGAGAGAGAGAGAGAGAGAGAGAGAGAGAGAGAGAGAGAGAGAGAGAGAGAGAGAAGAGGTGCGTGAATGTGTGCGTGCGAGCTAGTACGGGCGCGTGTATATGCGTGTGCACGTGCGCGCGCGTGTACGTGTGTCAGCGCACACACGCGCGCTTGTTATAACTGGATGGGTGCATGGATATGTGTGTGTGTGTGTGTGTGTGTGTGTGTGTGTGTGAGGCATTGACTACCCTGTACTGTTGAACAGATCGCAGCTTAACAGACTTTGGGGGTTGACGGAACTTTGTTCTAAATATTTTGTCTTTCTCTATCATGAACGTTACTTTTAGCTGTAAATACATGATCTCATGTATTAGATTCGATCAACACACACACACACACACACACACACACACACACACACACACACACACACACACACACACACACATATCCATGCACCCATCCAGTTATGCACACACACACACACACACACACACACACACACACACACACACACACACACACACATATCCATGCACCCATCCAGTTATGCACACACACACACACACACACACACACACACACACACACACACACACACACACACACACAGTGTGTGATCTTTAAGGACTTCAGTAGCAGTTCCCATAACACCCTGATCTGACCCATGTTATGAGGCTTACACAGATGACGTTTTTAATGTAAGATGAACATTGCTGATTGAAATGCTTCATGGCTAGAGTAGTTAGAGTATTATAATTATACTTAATTATCGCACACTGGCTAGTCTACTTCGTTTTAAAAAAGAAAGAATACTGAAATAGTAAATGAACTAATGCACACACGCGCTCGCTCATGTGTGTGCTGATGCGTGTACACACACACACACGCGCGCGCCTGCACGCACGCGTGCACGCACGTGCGTGCGCGCGCGCACACACACATACAACACACAAACACACGCGTGCGCGGACACACACACGCGCGCGTGCACAGACACACACACACACACACACACACACACACACACACACACACACACACACACACACACACTTACAAAGCTCTCACATGTTAACAGGGTCTATCATATGCTATGAAAACTTCTCTCATCCCAAGTCTCTATCATCAAATTGATTATGATCATTCCTGTTTCCACAGGTACTGCCAGTACTCACCTTACAGTTCCGAGTCAGAGGGCACTTGGTGCAATTGCCAATGCATTCCCTGCGGATTGAAGACATGAACCATTTGGAACAGTGACTTACAGCGGCTACAGAGAGAGGATGCTGGAAGAGATGGAGGATGAGATGGCAGAGGATGAAGATCATGACGAAAGAAGGAACAGGGAGAGGATGAAATATTCACGATACTCTCTTCTGGTCGTTATGTATTACACGAACGACAGTTGTTCTGCGTGTGTGTGTGTGTGTGCGTGTGCGTGTGCGTGTGCGTGTGCGTGTGCGTGCGTGCGTGCGCGCGTGTGTGTGTGTGTGTGTGTGTGTGTGTGTGTGTGTGTGTGTGTGTGTGTTTGTGTGTGTGTGTTGTCAGTACAATAATATGTTAATCTGACAGTAAATGGCTTCAGTTAGTCAGTTAGATTGCGTGCGCGCGCGCGCGCGCGCGCGCGCGCGTGTGTGTGTGTGTGTGTGTGTGTGTGTGCGCGCGCGTGCGTGCGTACGTGTGTGTGTGTGTGTGTGTGTGTGTGTGTGTGTGTGTGTGCGTGTGTGTGTGTGTGTGAGACACTTTTATTTCTGGCACTAACTAAATTCTCTTCTTCTGATGTAGTCTGTGATGCAGAAAACACGAAGATGGGGTGCCTAATGCCAGTCAACTGTTTTTGAGTGGATTCGGCAACCATCACTGTTTGCGCGGGTTCTTCTATTCCCAGTTAGTGCACTGGGAAAAGTCAACTTGGACAACGCTATGTATGGCACTGTGGACTTTACCACTGGAGCTGCTTTTGTTTCCGTGTGTCCAGCTGGTCTGTGTGACGAGCAGTCAAGGCGCTCCACTGTGCACGGTCCTCAGCCAGTTTGCTAGTGTCACTCCATCCTCTGTCAACGAGTCTGAGGTCTCTCTCCACTGTCTGTCGCCAGCTCATCCTGGTCGTCCTCTCTTTTTTCTCTGGCCTGCTGGGTCCCATTTAATGGCTGGTTTTTGCAGGTCTTGAAGAGGGTAATAATCTTAAGACATGACCCAGCCAGTGGAGGCGCCGTCTGCAGACGATGGTTGACACGGGGAGCTGTTTGGACCTCTCCCTGACGTCTTCATTTGGTATAAAGTCTGACCATTTGATGCCCAAGATCTTACGTAGGCACTTAGTATCAAAAGCGTCGAGTTTCTTCTCCTGGGTGGTCTTCTTCAGTTGCCAGGTTTCACAGCCATATAACAACGTTGAAATCACACTGGACGCTTTGCCCTTTGGCTGGGTCCTTGGACTCTGCTTATTATCTTCTTTGTTTTACTTATGTTGTCCATGACTAAGTGTGTATTCTCTGATGAAGTTAACAAGTTACTCAGGATCATTCTTTGTCATTTCATTATCCTCCTCCTTCCCGTCACCTTAGAGCTTGACATCAAAGGGCTGAAATGATGATGGTCAGTAAGGCCTGAGTGCCGTGCTTCTCTGATCCATTGAACAATGTCATGGATCGCAGGATCTTTAACGAGCCAATGTCATCTTCTGCGCGTGCATATTCAAAGCGGGTTGCAGATTTTTTTTCTTTATCTTTATTTTGCTGTCACACCTGTGCCACCTAGGTGGCGCTGCACCTGCTCCCTCAGTCCGAACTGCTGTCCACAGCCACAGCCTGGTGTGTGAGCAGCCCCGGCATCGGCTCCCCACAGGGAGCCGTCAGTGTCAAGTTTCAAGTCACTGAGGGCGGACAATGAATCAAAATTTAGAGAGGGGGGTTAGTTACGGCTAAGGACATAGACAAAAAAAAGTACAGGACAAAACACAATGCATTTCGACCTCTTGGGTCTTCTTGAGGCAAAAAACGAATAACATCTAGGACAGTAAAACGAAGAACGAGAAACCACTTATCTTCTCATTCGTCACATGACCAAAATGGCCGCCGGACGGAAACGAGGCCACCCAGGAGGGGATCATGGGAGAGGAAATAGTGAGGGGGAGGGGGGGGGGGGAGGTAGGGGGTATGAAACAATGGGGTTTGTAGCTTATTTTGTAGACTAGTATGATATAACAGTGATGGTAGTGATAATAGTGCTTAGTGGGGAAAAAAAAAAAACACCCGAAAAACAACAAACAACAAAACACCACCATGGAACCACTTTATTTCACCCCAACCGGCATTATTATACCAACGCCACCACATTATTTCACCCCCAACCGGCATTATTACACTAATGCTGCCTCATTATTTCACCCCAACCGGCATTAATACACCAATGCCGCCGCCACCTTTCACCCCAACTGGCATTATTACACCAATGCTGCCACATTGTTTCACCCCCCAACTGGTATTACACCAATGCTGCCAAATTATTTCACCCCCAACTGGCATTATTACACCCAATGCCGCCGCATTGTTTCATCCCCAACCGGCATTATCACACCAAAGCCGCCACATGATTCACCCCCAACCGACATTATTACACCAATGCCGCCACATTATTCACCCTCAAATGGCATTATTACACCAATGCGGCCACATTCTTTCACCCCCAACCGGCATTATTACACCAATGCCGCCACATTATTTCACTTACTCCCAACTGGCATTATTACACCGATGCGGCCACATCATTTCATCCCCAACCGGCATCATTACACGAATGCCACCACATTATTTCACCCCGAACCGGCGTTTATATTACCCCAATGCCACCACATTATTCCACTTACCTCCAACCGGCATTATTACACCACGTATATATTCTACACAACAGACTACAGACCCCCATTGTTTCACCCCCCCCTTCCCACCCCTCACTATATCCTCTCCCATGATCCCCTCCTGGGTGGCCTCGTTTCCGTCCGGCGGCCATTTTGGTCGTGTGCCGAATATGAGAAGATAAGTGGTTTCTAGTCTCGTTCTTCGTTTTCACTGTGTCCTAAATGTTACTTGTTTTTTGCCTGAAGAAGACCTATGAGGTCGAAATGTATTGTGTCTTGTCCCTGTACTTTGTCTATGCCCTTGGCGGTAACTAACCTTGTCAAATGTCAAGTCGGCAGAGAGCAGACTGCACTGCTGCCGAGTCACTTCGGTAGTGTTCAGCAATGCCTGTTCTGATCGATCGAACTTACACAGAACATCACCTACCAAGCCCCCTACGACGACAAGAATTTCTTACTGGCGGAGCTGGCGTGAGTGAGCTCTCCCTCCGGAAGGCTCTTCACATCTGTGTAATGACAGCCCCCCCCCCCCCTCCCCCCCGTAAATTTTCCGATACCGGTGACCCGACGGAATCAAACCAAGGCCATAGACGTGGAGAGGACATCAAAACTGAGGTCACCAGAAGAACAGGGCATGAAGGGCCGCAGAACTTGATACTTTTTTCTTAATGCTTATCGATGAGAATGAGGAGGATGAAGACGATGCTACGGATTACAATTGCGGTCTGAGACGGCATGACAGGGTTGTACTGTACACTTACTTTCTAATATGTCCCGGCGCCAACCAGACCTTAGAGATACGGACACCTGCAATGTTGGCCAGGAAATTTGAGCAACACTCTCAGAGACGTATCCATTTAGTGGATATGAAACTCGACTGTGTGGTCCAAGTATTTCCACTTGAGCCCCTTGCAAACTCAACTCTGGATAGGAGATGGTCGGGGCGGAAAAATCCTACATGGCTCTGATGGGAATCGAATCCACGACCTCCCAGCCGGGAGACCGTGACGCTAACCACTTCGCCATAGCGACTGGTATGACGGGTTGAAGATTTGTTTATGTCCTGAGCAATGGAGAAAGTCCCTGTTGTTCATCTAACAAGCACAGCTACTGGAGCTCGAATTCCATACCCTGAGGATGACTGCCGAAAACTCAAACCAAACGCCTCTGACTGCAAATCTAAAACAGCTTCGCCATCCGTCAGAGGGGGAAAAAAGACGAAAAAAAAAAAAAAAAAGGTTTTCACTTCGTTTCAAAATTCGAGTACTTACACCCTCAGGTCTAGCTGAAACCACGGCATCCGGATTATGCAGTTCAGAAGCTTCTCTTCCTAAACACAGAAATTGAAGAAATCGAATGCAAATCATTAGAAGCGGTGATGAAGAGAGAGAGAGAGAGAGAGAGAGAGTGTGTGTGTGTGTGTGCACGCGCATGCGTGCGTGCGTGCATGCGTGCGTTTTTGAGTATGTATGTGTGTGTGTATGAATGTGTATGCGCGTGCGTGTGTATGTATGTGAGCAAAAGTTTCTGGTTTAACTTTTACTTCATCAAGAAAATATTTTTGGGGAAGGCGGACAAGAAAAGGGGAGGGAGGGAGGGGGGGGGGGGGGGGAGTCTGAAATAAATGAGAATAATTATAATTATTTCCGAATCCACCGAACAGCATAGGTTTAAAATTTCAGAAACAACGTTTTTTTTTGTATGGAGTGATAAACAAGACACGATCGCCCATAAAATCATTGTGAACAACGAAAAAGAGGCTGGAGAATACTTTCTCTTACCACATGACAGTAACGCTGAAAATTGAATGGATCAGAAAACTTAGATCTGAAATAAAAAAATGTAAATCTGTAACAAACACACAAACCAACCAAAATAATGCATGAAAATGTTAAAGGGCTAAGCGGGACTAATATATTGAAACCAACGAACTTTGAAAACAGCTTTTTACAGACATACAGGCCTTAACTTAAGCGATGATCAGTGCGTGATGGAAAATTCCTACCGACGAATCCCGGTAGCTCCCGGAATGGAAACTACAGGCGCATGCTGCTACTTCCGGCTGCTCCCGGTATGCGTACAAGACAAGCGAACAGAATTGGTAGCTCGACTGGAGTTCATCATTAAGATTAAAACAAAGAGAACTAAAGCGAAAACTAAACAAGGGTACATTAAAACGTGTAAGCGGACCGAAGAAATACAAACTGATCTTGCTGTTCACATCAACAGAGAGAGAGAGAGAGAGAGAGAGACAGACAGACAGACAGAGACAGAGAGAGAGAGAAGAAGAAGTAGACGACTACAACGACGACGACGACGAGGATGACGACGACGACGACGACGACGAAGAAGAGAAAACGACGACGACGATGAAGAAGAAGAAGAAGAAGAGAGAGAGAGAGAGACTAAGAGAGAGAGAGAGAGAGACAGAGATAAAGACACAGAGAGAGAGAGACTAACAAACCAACCGTCGATGTTGCGGAGAATGGCACCATCGGAGGACAGGCCCAGAACCAGAAGAACAATCAGCGTTACTGACATCTTCATGATTACTTAATCCGTCCACGTTTCTTGCCTTCTTTTTCAGTTAGAATATGAAAATCTGTGAACACACACACGCACGCACGCACGCATGCATGCACATACGCACGCACGCATTGAGCGTTAAAGGTAAATTGACGTATCTGATCTAATTCGAGGAATGCTAACCTCTTAAAGTAAATCTAGAATTTCTGTTCGCTAGAAAACGTATGAAACAGGAACTAGTGAATTATGTATTGCACAAAACTCGATCTCTCTTCCTCTCCCCCCCCCGCCTCTCTCTCTCTCTCTCTCTCTCTCTCTCTCTCTCTCTCTCTCTCTCTCACGTGCGGACAAAGACACACACACAGGCACACACACACACAGACATACACACAGACACGTTCTCTCGCGCGCACACACACACACATATGCACACACACACAGACAGACAGACAGACAGATAGACACACACACACACGCACGCACGCACACGCGCGCACACACACACACACACACACACGCACACACACACACACATACACACACACACACACACACACACACATCCCCGTGACTACAACGCAGCATGTAGAGGGGATAGTGAGCGACGGGCAGACGAGACCACCATGTATCGCAAAGACCATACCGACGGTCATAACATTTACCGCCTTAATGAAAGCAATCGGCCGAATGCCACATTTTAGTAAGGTGCGCGGACAGATTCTGTGCAAAGCAAAAATGAAAAGGAATATTTTGAGATTATGAAATGAGTTAATCAAAATTGTTTCACGGAACATTGAAAGAACTACAGAAAACATGACACGGTTTACAAATAAAATGAATTCAATCCTCAGCAGTTCTGTAGAATGATTTTGAATTATTTTTTTTTTATCGTTTTCGTTGGAGAGACTCACAGGTCTAACAAAACCCTTCCTCCCCGCTCCCTATTCTATTTTTTTTTTCCCCTACACCTGGTTTTCTTTCAACTTAATACACTACCACCTCCACATGAATTTTCCCTCCCCTTCCATCTTTCCTGTGCATAAGCGTAGGTGCAGGTATCTGCTCCTCCCCCCTTCCCATCCCCTTACACATCCCCACTCCTTCCCTCCACCCCCACGTCATCAACATCCAAAAAACACACACACCTGTCCAACCACCGCACCACCAGCCCACTAATTCACACTCACACCGCCTTACCCCCAACTATTTACCTCACATTAACTTACAGCTATGTTCCTCTCCCCCCCCCTCCTTATACTCCCTCCATTTACTTTATCTGATCTTTATCCAGATTTCAATCCCCCCTCCCCTCTCTCCCGCCCCCTCCCCTCTTTTTGACATATCAACCCCTTCTCTCGTTTATTTCTATTCCTTTCACTGTTTACATGTTTCCCCCCTCTGTGTATGAATATGCCTGGGTGTTTGTGTGTGCCCCCCCCCCCACCCCCCTACCCCCCCACCCCCGCTTTCAACTGCTCACTATCTTCCCAACCATTATTATCAGTACCAGTATTCCCACATATGACTATTATCATCATGATTACCACCCATCAGCGCTCTCTCTCTCTCTCTCTCTCTCTCTCTCTCTCTTTCTCTCTCTCTCTCTCTTTCTCTCTCTCTCTCTCTCTCTCTCTCTCTCTCTCCCTCTCTCTCTCTCTCTCGTGTGTGTGTGTGTGTGTGTGTGTGTGTGTGTGTGTGTGTGTGTGTGTGTGTGTGTGGTGTGTTGTGTTGTTGTTGTCGTTGTTGTTGTTGTTGTTGTTGTTGTTGTTGTTCCTCAGTTTAACGTCTTCTCACTAAAAAGCGGTACCTCACATTATCATCATGATGTGTGTGTGTGTGTGTGTGTGTGTGTGTGTGTGTGTGTGTGTGTGTGGTAGTGTTGATCTCACTTACGACAATGATCATCATCCGTCAGTCGTTGATTATTTCCATTTTCCCCAAACTGGCATTACTCTACTAATGCCACCACTTCATTTCACTTATGACAATGATCATCACCCTATAGTACTGCTGATCTCACTTTTGTCATGATCATCATCCATCAGTCATTGATCATTTCCTTTTGCCCCTAATCAGCATTATTATACTAATGCCACCAAATCGTTTCACTTATGACAATGATCATCATCCTATAGTACTGTTGATCTCACTTGTGACAATGGTCATAATCCATCAGTCATTGATCATTTCCTTTATTCCCCCAACCAGCATTATTATACTAATGTCACTACATTATTCCACTTATGACAATGATCAGCATCCTGTAACACCATTGATATCAATGCTCATCAACCATCAGTCATTGATCCCCCACTGGCATTTTTATGGTAATGCCACCACATTATTTAACTTATACTATCATCACAATCACCACACATTAGGTTTTTTAAATGTATCATTTCTATTCCTTACCACTAAGCACTATTATCAATCCACCATAATCACTACCATCACTAATATATCATACCATTATGAAATAATTACAAAACAAAGAAAGAAAGAAACCCTATTGTTTCACCCCCACCCACACATCCCCCTTTTCCATTAAAAAAAACAAAACAAAACAAAAAAAAAAAACACTTTACCAGTATCCCTCCTCTTATTATATACGTTTTCATCATCGCCAACTATCATCACTGTTATTGCCACCATTGTCATTATTACCACAGTCATTATTACTATTTCACCTCCCATAATCCCCTCCTTAACGGCCTCGTTTTCATCCAACAGCCATTTTGCGCCAACTATGAGAAGATAAGTTGTTCTCGTTTCTTTGTTTTCACGGCCCTAAATACTGTTTCTTTTTTGCTGAATAAGACCCAGTAGGTTGAAATGTGTTGTGTGTTTTTTTCCCCTGTAATCTGTTTGTCTGTAACAGTGGCGGTAACTAACCCCGTTCTAAATTTTGCTTCATTTTCCGCCCTCAGTCATTTCAATTTGAAACTACAGTTTACAGAAATAATAAAGCGCCACACAAAAGATTTTTTTTTTCCAGTTCAGGAAAATTAAGTAAAATAAACATGATCTCCCCCTCTCCTCTTCGTATCTGGACTTCCCCATCACACTTAAAGAAATACACAAATGCCTCAAAACATCTTAAAAATGAAAAAAAAAAAATCGCCGTGTGATGACGAAATGAGATTATAAAAGCCAGTCTTCAGAGAGAGAGATTTGAAAATGAGAGAGAGAGTGTGAAATTCAAATGCCTACATTTTAATGAATAAGTCAGCGGCAGATGGAGGATCAGCTTTTTTTTTTTTTTTTTTTTTTTTTTTCATTTTGGTGTTTGAGCAAAGCCCTGCCTCCATGCGATTTTAACGCCTTGGAGATGCTATCGACAGAGTCAGCGACTGGGCAACTTGTTTTCGATTTTACCCTGTTGATAGGCATCAGTGTCTTAACTGACTTGAAAAGGATAAACAAGACAGCAGAGCTTTTAGTACCCATGAGGAGACTGCTAGATAGCATTAAAAACATGGAGGATGGAAATGGACTCCTTCATTTGGCAACAGAAGAGCGACTGGGCACTCCTTCACAGAGCAACAGGAGAGCGACTGGGCACTCCTTCACAGAGCAACAGGAGAGCGACTGGGCACTCCTTCATTTGGCAGCAGAAGGGCGACTGGGCATTCCTTCGCAGAGCAACAGGAGAGCGACTGGGCACTCCTTCATTTGGCAGCAGAAGGCGACTGGGCATTCCTTCGCAGAGCAACAGGAAGAGCGACTGGGCACTCCTTCATTTGGCAGCAGCAGAAGGCGACTGGGCATTCCTTCGCAGAGCAACAGGAGAGCGACTGGGCACTCCTTCATTTGGCAGCAGAAGGCGACTGGGCACTTCCTTCGCAGAGCAACAGGAGAGCGACTGGGCACTCCTTTCACAGAGCCAACAGAAGAGCGACTGGGCACTCCTTCACAGAGCAACAGAAGAGCGACTGGGCACTCTTTCACAGAGTAACAGAAGAGCGACTGGGCACTCCTTTCACAGAGCAACAGGGGAGCGACTGGGCACTCCTTCACAGAGCAACAGGGAGCGACTGGGCACTCCTTCACAGAGCAACAGGAGAGCGACTGGGCACTCCTTCACAGAGCAACAGGAGAGCGACTGGGCACTCCTTCACAGAGCAACAGGAGAGCGACTGGGCACTCCTTCACAGAGCAACAGGAGAGCAACTGGGCACTCCTTCACAGAGCAACAGGAGAGCGACTGGGCACTCTTTCACAGAGCAACAGGAGAGCAACTGGGCACTCCTTCACAGAGCAACAGGAGAGCGACTGGGCACTCCTTCACAGAGTAACAGGGGAGCGACTGGGCACTCCTTCAGAGAGAACAGAAAAGCGACTGGGCAGTCTTTCACAGAGCAACAGGAGAGCGACTGAGCACTCCTTCAAAGAGAAACAAAAGAGCGACTGGGCACTCCTTCACAGAGCAACACAAGAGCGACTGGGCACTCCCTTCACAGAGCAACAAAAACGTGACTGGGCACTCCTTCACAGAGCAATAGAACAGCGACTGGGCACTCTTTTTCACAGAGCAACAGGCGAGCGACTGGGCACTCTTTCACAGAACAACACAAAAAGTGAGTGGGCACTCCTTCATAGAGCACCAGAAGAGCGACTGGGCACTCCTTCACAGTGCAACAGAAGAGCGACTGGGCACTCCTTCACAGGGCAACAGGAGCGCAAGTGAGGACTCCTTAACAGCACAACAGAAGAGCAACTGGGCACGCCTTCACAGAGCAACAGAAGAGCGACTGGGCACTACTTCACTGAGCACCAGAAGAGCGACTAGGCACTCCTTCATAGGAGAATCAGGAGAGCGTCTGAACACTCTTTTACAGAGCTGCAGAAGAGCGACTGGGGACTCCTTCGCGGAGCAACAGAAGACCGACTCGACTCCAAACTCCTCACTGCACAACAGAAGAGCGACTGGGCACTCCTTCACAGAGAAACAGAGAAGAGCGACAAGGCACTCCTTCACACAGCACCATAAAAGCGACTGGGCACTCCTTCACCGAGCAAGACAAGAGCGACTGAATGTTTCTTCACAGAACACCAGAGGAGCAACTGGGCACTCTTCACAGAGCAACAGAAGTGCGACTGGGCACTCCTTCACACAGCACCAGAAGAGCGACTGGCACTCCTTCACAGAACGCCAGAAAAGCGACTGGGCATTCCTTTACAGAGCACCTGAATTGCGACTGGCCACTCCTTCACAGAGCTCCAGAAAGCGACTGGGCACTCCTTCACAGAGCAACACAAGAGTGACTGGGGACTCCTTCATAGACCAACAGAAGAGCAAGTGGGAACTCCTTCACAGAGCACAAGAAGAAGAGCGACTGGCCACTCCTTCACAGAGCAACACAAGAGTGACTGGGGACTCCTTCATAGACCAACAGAAGAGCAAGTGGGAACTCCTTCTCAGAGCACAGAAGAGCGACTGGCCACTCCTTCACAGAGCAACACAAGAGTGACTGGGGACTCCTTCATAGACCAACAGAAGAGCAAGTGGGAACTCCTTCACAGAGCACAAGAAGAGCGACTGGCCACTCCTTCACAGAGCAACACAAGAGTGACTGGGGACTCCTTCATAGACCAACAGAAGAGCAAGTGGGAACTCCTTCACAGAGCACAAGAAGAGCGACTGGCCACTCCTTCACAGAGCAACACAAGAGTGACTGGCCACTCCTTCACAGAGCACAAGAAGAGCGACTGGCCACTCCTTTACAGAGCAACAGAAAAGTGACTGGGCACTCCTTCACAGAGCAACTGAAAAGTGTGTAGGAACTCCTTTACAGAGCACCAGAAGAGCGACTAGATGCTTCTTCACAGAACAAGAGAACAGCGACTGGGCACTCCTGTCAGCGCGACAGAAGAGCGACTGCATGCTCCTTCACAGAGCAACAGAGGAGCATCTGGGCACTCCTTCACTGGGCAACAGAAGAACAACTGGGCAAGCCTTCACAGAGCAACAGAAGAGCGACTGGGCACTCCTTTACAGGGCAACAGGAGAGCAAGTGGGCACTCCTTCACTGCACAGCAGAAGAACAACTGGGCAAGCCTTCACAGAACAACAGAAGAACGACCGGGCACTCCTTCACAGAGCATCATGAGAGTGACGGGTCACTGCTTCACTGCACAACAGAAGAGCGACCGGGCACTCCTTTGCTGCATAAAAGAAAAGCAACTGGGCACTCCTTTGCAGAGAACCAGAAGAGTGACTGGCACTCCTTCATAGAGCAACAGAAGAGCGACTGGGCACCCTTCATAGAGCAACAGAAGAGCGACTGGGCATACCATCAGAGAGCAACAGAAGAGCGAGTGGATGCTCCTTTATAGAGCACCAGAAGAGCGACTGGACACTCATTCACACAGCAACAGAAGAGCCACTAGGCACTCCTTCATAGGGCAACAGAGAGGAGCGACTGGCTCTTCTTCATTGTGCAACAGGAGAGCGACCGGGCATGTCTTCACAGAGCAACAGAAGAGCTACTGGGTACTCCGTCACTAAGCACCGGAAGAGCGACTGGGCACTCCTTCACAGAGCAACACAGGAGCGAATGGGCACTCCTTCACAGACCAACATGAGAGCGACAGGGCACACCTTCACTGCACAAACAGAAGAGCGACTGGGCACACCTTCACTGCACAACAGAAGAGCGACTGGGCACACCTTCACTGCACAACAGAAGAGCGACAGGGCACTCCTTCACAGAGGAACGAAAAAAGCGACCGGGCACTCCTTCACACTCCACTTCACTCCACTTCATACAGCGACAGGAGAGCGACTGAATGCTCCTTCAGAGAGCAACATAAAAGTGACTGAGCTCTCCTTCACAGAGCAACAGAAGAGCGACTGGGCACTCCTTCACAGAGCGACAGAAGAGCGACTGGGCACTCCTTCACAGAGCGACAGAAGAGCGACTGGGCACTCCTTCATAGAGCAACAGAAGAGCGTCTGGGCGCTCCTTCACAGAGCGACAGAAGAGCGACTGGGCACTCCTTCACAGAGCGACAGAAGAGCGACTGGGCACTCCTTCACAGAGCGACAGAAGAGCGACTGGGCACTCCTTCATAGAGCAACAGAAGAGCGTCTGGGCGCTCCTTCACAGAGCGACAGAAGAGCGACTGGGCACTCCTTCACAGAGCAACAGAAGAGCGACAGGGCACTCCTTCACAGAGCAACAGAAGAGTGAGTGGGCACTCCTTCATAGAGCAACAGAAGAGCGACTGGGCACTCCTTCATAGAGCAACAGAAGAGCGACTGGGCACTCCTTCATAGAGCAACAGAAGAGCGACTGGGCACTCCTTCACAGAGCAACAGAAGAGCGTCTGGGCGCTCCTTCAATCAGGAATAGGAGAGAGCTACTGGATGCTCCTTCACAGAGCGACAAAAGAGCGACCGCATGCTCCTTCACAGAGCGACAAAAGAGCGACCGCATGCTCCTTCACAGAGCGACAAAAGAGCGACCGCATGCTCCTTCACAGAGCGACGGAAGAGCAACTAGGCACTCTTTCTTAGAGCAACAGAAGAGCGAGTGGGCACTCCTTCATAGGGCGACAGAACAGCGACTTGACACTCCTTCACAGATCAACAGGACAGCGACTGGGCACTCCTTCACAGAGCAACAGACGAGCGACTGGGCACTCCTTCACATAGCAACAGAATAGCGACTGGGCACTCCTTCACAGAGCAACAGACGAGCCACTGGATGCTCTTTCACAGAGCGGCAGAGGAGCAGATAGGGTAAAACTGAGGGACACGCCCTGTCCCTACTCCTTCTCTGCTCCTTTTCCTTCATTAGACCTACTTCACACAATGATTTGAGATGAAGTACCTGTCACAAACACGCCTATACAATTCACACCAATCAGGATTTCGTGCTCGATTTTCTTTGAAACGTGTCATACAATTTAACTACTGAGGCAAAAGGCACGTTGCAGCGATGATGTACTGCAGCACCATATGCTCAACTGCACAAAATTAGATGTTCAAATCTACCTGCTGGGTTTAGGGTGCCTGTTAAGTTCCATCGTCAGTTTTATTCCTCATAGAGTAAATGCCTCTGGAACAAATGGATCGTGAAGAGACACAGAGCCACAGGCCCATCACCAGTGGGCGAGCACTGGCTCCCGATGCCAAATGTCAGAAATGTAGTTGACCAGACTACAGCATGTTGTGAAATAAAGTTCAGCGCGACAGAGCTTTGAAACCTGTTTCTTCAAACGTATGGTCAGATGGTTGCACGCTTGTTTCTGCACCAAATGTTGTTTCTCAATCCCCGTGTAAGAATGCCTGAAGGTTTTCAAATAAAACAAAGCAGCAGGCACGTAGCTCTCATCGACGAATCAACGAAAACGAGGGACGTATCTCTGACAAAGAGTG